>QANZ01004029.1:136127-165566 GCA_003254925.1 Chamaecrista fasciculata
CAGCTTAACTTTAGAGGCTTTCTTATGATTTTGAATGAACTTACTAGCTACAAGGCAAGAAAAACTGATTCCATCACCACTACTCAATTATTTCCTAAAAATTGATTTGCCAACTCACTCTTCAGCTTCTCCTCCACTACTATATCCTGTGCCAACTTCACCACTACTTAATTATTTCCCCATTATTATAATAATAATAATAAGCTTCATCTATCCATGTACCTCTACATACGTGTTATCTTCCTAGTAACATGTCCAAATAAAACCTCATCTTATTTAAGCAGCTTAACTTTAGAGGCTTTCTTATGATTTTGAATGAACTTACTAGTGTAGTGTTTTCTTAGTAACAGGGGACAACTCAAGACAAGGAAATTAATACATTATATATATAAATCAACTTCAAAACTTACTAGCTGCTACAAGGCATCAATTAAATCTCAATATATCACCAAATGAAAAACTACATTTCATATTAAATTGCAAATCATGATGTACAGGACCAAAATGACAGCACCAAAGTGAAATTGCAAACCATGAACCAGAAAACTGGTTCAAACTCTTGAACCAGAACTGAACCAGTTCTGGTTCAAGTTTGAACCAGAAAACCAGTTTCTGCTTCATGGCAAAACAGATAAAATAAATGATCAGACTTTATTCATATAATGATCAGTCTCTAAAATTGATGTAATTAGTTTCACTGGATATTCTCTCTCTGGCTATCTCATTATTAATTTTTGTATTTGGATGTCAATGGCTATAATGTACAAGCATATTCACAACTTAAAAAGAATATTTACGAACAACTAAAACCATATATATAGCAGAATAGGAGAAAGATATCTTAAATCCTAGACATCTAAATAAATCCTATACACTAGGAAAAGAAAAGATAATAAATCCTATACAACAGGAAAAGAAAAGATAGTAGCATGTGGTGGAAATTATAATTAATATAAAATAGATTTTTGAGCTAGGTAAAATTTAATTTTGAAGAGATAAATAATGAATAAGGTGATGGGACTAGAGGATGCAGGAAGTTTTGTGGAAGAAAGGGAAGGTGTGAGGTGTCCCAAGAAGGTGCCACGGGTGTGCTATAGAGTGTAGAGGGAAGCACAAGACAAGTGTAAGGTTAATACCGGAGCATATGTTTAATAAACTAAAAGGGGATTGAATTAGCTGCTGTAATTGCACAAACGGATGAGCATATGTTTAATATATATTTGTTGTTTATATATATATATATAGCTGCTGATCTGACACAATGACATGAGAAAATCACATGGGTGTTAATGAAAGTAAATAAAAGCTATATAGGTATGTATATTATGGCAAAAAAAAAAACTTCATATATATATATATATGAAATAGAATCAAAAGTAAAAAGTAAGAGTAACATATTAAAGAGACTATTCAATTTCAAAGTCCTACTGATCATACCAACTACTATATATAATATATAAAAGATCAACTTCATGCATGTCAATTAACTTTATGAAGACCATAAAACAAAGTCAACTAGACTAAGTAGAATGCAAGACAGCTTTATCAATCACAGAATTCAGAAGTAGAACTAGCATTTAGTTGAATAATCATCATCATAGCCAAAACTACTACATATGAAATGGCATTAAAATATATATATCGGAACAACTTGTTCAAAAGAAAACTAAGATCCTACGAGATATAGTGGCTCATATCAAGAAATTCAACCATTTTTATCCTTTATGCTTCATTGAAGACTCTCAGAAGCGCGGATAATGTATAATGATAGCCATTTCAAAAAAAAAAAAATTGAACTTAGAGAAAACTAGCGATTCAGCGGATAGTTTTAGAGGCACTAATATTAAAAAATTAAAACCTCCACGTGAATACCGCCGATTGAATCTGCGCCTCTATGACTAGCTTTACTTTCATGGCATAATTCTTTGAAAATCAGCTAATGGTGTAGTGAGGCAGTTCCACCACCCACCACATACAAACAAAGTAAATATACGAAAACATATGCAATTACATCAGCTAAAACTAAACATGCCTAAAATCAATTAGGTAAATACCTGAGCAGTCGATGAAAGCAATTTGGGTGAGCAAACTCTTAGGGCTCGAAAGATTTGGCAGAGAAACAGATGATCTGAGAACTGATTAGGAATCAAGGGTCAGGAAATCGTAGTGCGAGCCTTGAATTTGATCTGCATAGCCAAATGAGAAGAAGACAGAGAAGATTAGGAGCAGAGTGAGAAGATTAGCAATCTGACTTACCGTCGACGAGCAGATTGAGAAGAAGATTGAGAAGAAGAACTTACCGTCGACGGCACCGGCGAAGAGGTTCGACTGAAAATTGAGCAGATTGAGTCGACGACGATGAAAAATCAAGGGTTTGCAAGTGTTCGACGAACGCAAACTCAGGTTACGGGTTTCCTCTGCAATTTCACGTCTCCATCAGCAATTTACCATCCAACTTAAGCAATTGGTTCATTAAAAGTTCAATAAAAGGAAGAGTCGAAGATGAGAAGAACAAAATTACCGAAGAGTCGCCGAAGAGTCACCGAAGAGCACCGTCGAAGAACAAAATTCAAGGGTTTGCGCAAGTTTAGGTTTAATAATTTTCTTTTAAAAAAGAATTTTAAATTTCACACCAAATTTTCTTTTTAGGTTCGCGGTTAATTTTTTCACTTTGGCCGCTAGGGATTGGCTTGCCTAAACTAAATAGCTTTTTAAAAGTAATAAATATAATTGGTCAAAGTCATATTTTAGTTTCTCATATTTGCTCAAAAATTTATTTTGGTCCCTCAAGTATATTTGTTGGTCTTTTATATGGACTAAATAATATATTATTTTAATATTTTAGAATTAAAGAGTATACCTTTTTAATTTTTCAAGGACTAAATTCTATATTTCAATCTTTTAGGGACCAACTTATCAACTCAATGAAATTTTAAGGACCAAAATTATAGTTTACTCATAATTTTGTTCCAAAATTTGCCATTTTCGCGCGCTATCTATAATTTGGTACCAAAAATTTCAAATATTGCGAGAAACTTTTGAAAGCGATGGAAAGTTGCTGCTAATTAGTAAACCTTTCGCAGCGACATATTTTGCTACTAAAAGTTATTTGCAGCGATTTTAAGAAAGTTGCTGCCAATAATTTAGCACCAATTTTTTTTATTTTGTTGAATAACCATTAGTAGCGAAACTCCGGATGTCGCTGCTGAACTGCATGCTTTTAGTAGCGGCTTCGCCGCTGCTGAATGTTATTAGCAGCGACTTCCATTCATTCGCTGCCTATAGTTTTCGCACCAAAATTTTAAACTTTCGCGGACAAGTATTGGCAGCAACTTTGCTAAAGTCGCTGCTAATACCTACACTTTCTGCAACGATATTTTAAGTCGCTACAAAATATGTCTATTAGCAGCGACAAATTTTAGTCGCTGCAAAAGCCCTACTTTTCGTAGCAATATCTGTATTGCTGCAAAAAGGTCGCTGCAAAAAACCCATTTTCTTGTAGTGAATGAAATAAATGTCAAATTTTGAAGACTAAAATAGAATAAAAAATAATTTTAGGATCAAGCTAAAATTTACCTCATAATCTTATAAGAAATATTATATATAGAACCTTCAAAATTGTTTGCTTCACAATTTTACTATATAAACTTTGAATTGTATTATTTATTGATTGATTGCCATGCCCGTAGACTCTGGTCATGGGAATTAATATTTATACCCGCATGAATATGAGTTCCGGTATAGCGATGATAATTTTTTACGGGTCTAGAGACGGGGATCAAAGTATCATACCCATACCCTACCCATAAACATCCCTAATAGGATGTCATATACTCACAAAAATTAAAAAGTTAAATGTGACATATATAGAATCTGTTTGGTCAACAATTACCCTTATTTTTTGTTGTGACAATTTCTTTTTTTACCCACTATAACTCTCACAAATTAAAGTTGGTTAATTTAAAAGTATATTAATAATCAATAATGTTTGTTTTCAAATTAAGTTAACATTTTTATTATTTATTAATATGTTTTGAATTTGATAATAAAAGAATTAATTATTTTTTTCATTATTTTTATTTTCTTTCCTTAATGATTTATACTATTTATAAATATTGCAAGTTATCAAATTAAATGGGGTTTAGAAAACTTGATTAAAGCTTGGGAGACATGAGCAAGTAGAGATAAAATATCTTAAAAAAATTCCATAATCATGATAAATAATCGAAACCTTCATAAAATATCTTAAAAAATATATCTTAAAAATATTTTATAGTATATTCTAAAATATTATAATATATATATACCATTAATTTAATATATATCAAATATATAGAAATTTTCATTTTAGTATAGGATATTAGATAATAAATATTGGGTATTGGGTAATGGGTATTCAATATTGGGTATAAGTATCTAATATCCAATATCAAATATCTATTTGATTTTTAGGTATTTTGGGTGTTTTGAGTGTTACAAGTATTACGCGAATTCAAAAATGGATATCAATAATTGTGTCTTTTTAGATTTAAATAGGGTGTGGGTATAGGATAATTTGTACAGATTCAAATTTGGATAGTGCAAAAACAATGGTATACTTTTGATCATATTCTTACTAGCGAAATCATCATAAAATATTCTCCTAAATTAGGATCATACAGTCATACTCTTCTCGCAGACATATATATTTTTTCAAGACGTACAAAAGAAATCACATAAGAATTAACAAGATAGATTAATTATATATATGGATAACTTTATACTTGACGTCATTTCGAAGTATCATAATTAATTATTTAGTTTTCAAGACTTATAAATTTTGTTTACTTATGAAATATGCAATATTTAATATAAATTATTTTTAAATCCATAGAACTTTTAATAAGTTTTATAAAATATTGATGTTCATAACATTGAATCACGGCACAATACAAGTAGACCTCATCCATATAAATATATTAGGGGCTTTGCGTGACCTAACAAGCACGCAAATATGTATATAAAATATAAAATTTTTTAAAAATTTGAATTATCAAAATTATATAAAATAAATAACTAAATAATATTTCATCATAACAAATGGAAAAAGCAAAGCATAGACCATGGATATATGTATATATGGGAGGAAAGTGTCGAATTATGGTTTATTAGAAGTTTTTGTTGTTTAAGAAATTTATAAAAAGTTAAAAACTGAACGTGGCAAAGATATTTACTTGAAATATTTTTGTTTGGGTGAGATGAACGTGGGCTATAAAAAAGTGAGTGATTTCTTTTTTCTTTTAAATTTTATAATTCAATAATTTTGACGCACCCTCAGACTTATAATATAGTATAGATAATACAAATTAATTTACAATAATGACAATCATGTAGAACAGGTTTTATATTTGGAAAATACTAGCTCGTTTGAGTTTTGAGAAATATATAGGCACAACACAGTATATGAGGCTATGCTCAGTCGCTCACATATATGCAAGCATGAGTCATGTACTTTTGAAGGATGATTATCATTAATAAATTATTCTTTTTACTAAACTAGCGACCCTTTTATCATTTGCAATTATCCCTCTTTAAGCTCACAAGTTTTTTTTTTTTTGCAATATAGAAGCCATTATGGCTTATATATATATTTATATATAATTACCCATGCACACACAATATTTGCATGCAGAGATTAGCAATTGAGGCATCCAAGAACATTGTCCAAAGTGCAATCACCAACATGTTTGACCCAAAACGTGTTTGTGCTTCTTCTACAAACCCAATTATTCGCATTGCAGACTTTGGTTGCTCCACAGGACCAAACACCTTTGTTGCAATGCAATACATGATACAAGCAACAAAACATGTATTCCAATCACGCAATCTAATTACTCCAGAATTCCATATTTTTTTCAATGATCAAGAGTCCAATGATTTCAACACTCTCTTTCAAAAGCTTCCTCCCGATAGAAACTACTTTGTATCTGGAGTTCCTGGATCTTTTCGTGGTCGCCTGTTTCCAAAGCAGAGTCTTCATTTGGTTTACTCATCTTCAGCACTCAATTGGATATCTAAGATGCCTAAAGAGCTTACAGATAGAAGTAGTGGCGCTTGGAACAAAGGGAGGATTTTCTATTCTAGTGCTCCAAGAGAAGTTTTTGAAGCTTATGAGAAACAATATAAGATTGAGTTTGAGTCATTTATGCATGCAAGAGCGCAAGAGGTTGTGAGCAATGGGATAATGGCACTTGAGATACCTGCTTCCCCTGATGAGGTTGATGTCAACGATGATATGTATAATGGGATAGATTTAGATCTCTTGGGAGAATGCTTGGTGGACATGGCAAAGTTGGTAAGTAAATAGTAATAAATATTTAGCTTATCTTTCTTTTGTTGATGAATTATGTGATATGAATGAATAGCTCTTTCTAGCTTTTAATTAGTTTCAGTTTTTGGGAAATTAAGTTCTTCCTAAGCGGCCATGTCATGTATTTATGTTCTTTTTTATTAGGAAATTAGGGTTCTTAAAATTAACAAAAATTATATAAAGTCTATTATATATATATATATATAAGTTAAGGTTCATCAATAAAAATAATGTGTCAAAAAGTTTTTAGGAAGACCTACATAATAAATATTATTTTTTGTAAGATCAATCATAGAATTAGTTAATACAAATAAAACATTATTTTAAAAAAAAATTAAGCTATATATGAATCTCATACATATCTTGAAATTGATTGAGGTATAACCATGAGACTTGTTCTATTGGTACGATCAGTACTCAGTAGTTTATTATGTATCAAGTAATTAGCACGAATCTCATACATATATATAGAAAGGACCAACCAAGAGTAAGAATGTAATTAATATATGCAGCTCATTAATGGCTTGATTGATGTTGTCAACATTAATTGCAGGGACTAGTGAGTGAAGAAAAAGTGGACAATTTCAATGTGCCTATCTTTAACCCACGCATGAAAGATCTGAAGAAAATGCTTGAAAGTAATGAAGATTTTAGCCTAGAGCAATTGGTCACTTTGGATACTAAAACAATGGTTGAAGAAAGTATGAAGACGTTTGTCTCTAACCTAAGAGCTGGTGTGGAAGGACTAATTGAGAAGCACTTTGGAGAAGGAGTTGTTGATGAACTTTTTGATCACTACGCCAAGAAAGTCGAGAAATTCCCAGAAATCTTGAAGTTTGACAGGATCAAAACTGTTGCAGCTTTCGCTATTCTAAAGCGCAACATGCATGCATGTGTAGATTCTTAAGTTCTTGTTCCTCAATTGAGAACATGCATGTTAATAAATCCTCACTAAAATTGATGTGTTGAGTGGTGAAATCTACCTAGGAACTCATTTTAGTGAGTCTAGTGTGCGAGTGTGTTTAATAATAATTAATTGGTACTTATGATATCATGGGTGAGTAAGTCCTATGAGATGTTTGATATGTAATTCTCTTCTAAATCGTTTTTATCAAGTAATAAAGTTTTGTATTTATTTTTTTTTGTTTCCTTGGTAAATATGACTATTACAATTGTTAAGCTTGGACTTTGATTGCCTATGAAACTTTCAAGCTTGCACCCGATAACTCTATTACTATAGGGAATCATATGCATGCTAATCTAAAATGCCACAAAGAAACATTGTCATATACAAGTTACAAAGAATGTACATTTTTAAGATTCGACTTGACTTAGGGAACAAACCTAATTCGAATAAAATATATCAAATATAATTGTGGGCAAAGTTATTCATAGCCAAACACAAGCATTCCATTCACATAGTATTTCTTAAAATTTATCAAATATCATAATTATCATCAAGTTTTTCATTATAGACGTTTACTATTTTGTATCTCTTTATTTCGTCTTTTCTCTTCATTTACCATTCATGTTTTACAACAACCGTTAAAAAATTATACAAATACTACCATTCTCCATCACCAAAAACACAATAGGTACTATCGAGTCAATACCTTCTTTATGCATTCCTCTAAGAAAATTGATAAGTCTCACTTAAATATGGCCTACCCCCAATTTATAAACAACAATGTGTATACGTTTAAGATAATCTACATTGATTCACTTTCACAAGTGTATGAGTCACCTCATAACTTGGCAACCCTTCAATCACCTCTTACAAATCTAAGCACATTACAATAAAGTTTAAATTGATTGCTCACTTTTATTCATATTTATATATATATATATATATATGTATATGTTCTCACGTTCTCTTATTTCATATTCACATTTTCTTTTCAAACACCTTACAGTACTCTGTTCAACATGTCACGTATTATATATCCACCCATTTTTTTTTTAATTTTTCATCCATTCTCTACCACTCTAAGATCTTTAATCACAACCATAATTCATAAGATCTTATTTCATAACATAACTTTGTACATTAAAATAGTTGCCCATGACCACGCCATACACACAAACACATGCAACCATAATTCATACCCTTTTTTTTTTTTATCTCACAATACTCTAAAGCAGAACCATAATTAGAAACTCATAAGGTGAAGATTAAGCATACTCAACTATACTAAGTTTCTTATTTAATTTTCCTTATGCATTTACAAGCCCTCTTACCCACTTCATAAAGACATGTGAATTAACATACATCAATAAAATTTTCTTTTTTATTAAAACAGTAGCACAACATTATGACATACCATCTTGCAATACACATTTAATTTCGTAAATATATTAACTCTTGGCTTTATGTTTTTCCAACACAGAACCTAATAACAAAACCCTAATATATGCAAACTATTAAATATTAATACTTACTACAACAGAGCTTTTCTGTCACATTCATCATCAAGTTGTACTACTCGGCCTCAAGCAGAACACGTACAAACATAGTTAATGCACCAAAACTTCGCTATTAGAATATCATTGTATGACTTCCATTCTGTCATTAAAACGGGGTACCATTTTGGGAAACATTTATAGGTATGCACTCTCAAGGTTTAATTTCCTTTAATTTAGTCCTTAAATCACAATATTTTTTCCATAATGGAATTTTTTAAAAATATTTATATCATTGGACTCCGTATCAAAATATAGGTTCAAGATATATAATTTATTTTTGAAACAATTTAACTTAACAGTTAATTTTTCCTTCTTTAAAGAAGTCATAGACTAAACTGCAATAAAACTCAATTAAATGTTTTAACTCTAATAGCTTCCAAATTTTTCAAAGCTCATCAAAATTTCTAAATTCCCAAAATAAAACATTCTCTCCATTAATTACTTAAAAGAGATTGAAAGTAACTATTCCTCTAAAAAATCCATTTTATATACTAATGGCCTAAAAATTTTTATTCTAAATTTCTAAATTTTCGAGATGTCACAATAATTAAGTAAGAAAATCAATAGCCATGAATTTGGAATTAGGACTATAGGAAAAAAAATAAAAAAATATCATATGAAACTTGTAACATCCCAATTTTAAGAAGTGCTTCTTAATCAACTATTTCTTTCTAAAGGGCAGATTCACCGGATAACCCAAAGCGCTTCACCTCTTAGGTATTCTCTACTCAATTAATTAATTGTAAAAATAAAGTCTTTAACTTAGACCTAAATTTAGGAGAAACAATTTTTTTTTCTAAGAGATGTTAAAACTTTAAGGTTTGACCTAAAGAGACTCTTTTCATTCTTCTTAACGAGTTCTCTGTGTTGATTTTGGAGAAAACCCCATTGTTCATCGAAATCCACTCATATGTTAGTTTCAAATCTGTGAGTGGATTTCGATGAACAATGGGGTTTTCTCCAAATACATTCTTTGTTTTTGCGGAAACCATTCCTTGATCCCATCCCCTTTCTTTAATCGTGTCATACCTCTGTTATTATGCATTTAATTCCTTGGGGAGGAAGTTGATGAATGAATTTGTGGAACTTAGTGAAAGCAGGGCCGGGAATTTCAAAATTTTATGGTCTAGTGACCAAATTGAAAATAATCAAATTTATTTGGTGTTGGAATGAATTTAAGCAAGGGGTTTTCTAAAAGGAATTTTTGAAATTGGGGAGTATACTGAAAAAATGTATTCTCAGGGGCCCTTTTGTGTTTAGTTGTTCAGTCCCTAGGGTCAAATGGTGTGAACAGATTCCTAATTAGTTATTACTTAAGGGAAAGAGAAATGGATCCTGGACGTTTCCCTTCTCTACAAGGAAAAGAACCTCTAATGCAAAAATAGTAAGTTTCAGGAGGCAGAAAATCAATTTTTTCTTTCTCCCTTTCTCTAACTCATTTTGACTTCTTTTTTTCTGATGAACCTGGTTTTGGCCGGAGGGCATTACCTGGTTCGATGAAGCAACTCTGGGTCAAAAGTCGCCTGCAAGTTAATGAACACACCGGGGGTTTCCCTGCGATTCACCTCCGATGCTTAAGTCAGTAAAAGCCTCAGAGCAATAATGTGTGTAGAATAGCAATAGTGCGTACCTTTTTCCAGTGTTTTGGGCTTCCCTTTTATACTGGTTGAGGATAATCTGATAGGATCCGGATTTGGCTCCATATCTGATTGTGATCTTAACTAATTCGGCTGACCTGGCATAGATGCTAAGGGAAACCTTAACTGATCGTAATCTTAACTGATTTGGCCGTTAAGATTGTGCCAAAGACCTTAACAGTTGGAGTGGATTTGGCCGTTAAGATCCAAGTCCTTTTGACCTTAAAGGTTGTTGGGCCGATTATGGCGTTCTTGGCTGGTGTAGGACCATTCGGCGTTCTTGATCAAGTAATTCCCCTAAGTGGACCTTGACCGCCACTAGTCCGAGTCCTTAGAGCCTCCAATTTATTAGGCCTATTATCACTAGTCCCAACAAAAGGAGTGAAGCTCTGTCCCCATCAGTGGAGTCCCTACCGAGGGCGTTGTCTCCTTCATGCTGCTTGCTGGCGTCGACGCCGTGGGTACCCCTCTAGAGCCTGAGTATTATTATTTTCGTGATTTGTTGGGGGGTTATGGGCATCAGCGCCAAACTCTACGCTCCAGCTGGTGGAGCGTTCTCTGTGTCGACGCCATTTCAAGAGGCTTTGACCGTCATCAACGCCATCTCACCTTGTCCTTTCATATTCTTTGCCGATGTATAGCTGTCGCTTCGAATCTGAGCGTCAGGGATATCGTGGCCACGTGTCAACGCGCGACTCGCTTCTCCTCCATCATGATGGTAAATCGTGAACCGAGGGGGCGCATTTAATGCAGCGCTTCGATTTTCGTGAAAAGTTGGAAAAAACCGCCATTTCTCTTCTTCCTCCCCTTCACTTTGTCATTTTCAGTTTTCAAACCTTTTCTCCTCCGTACTTCCTCTGCGTTTTCTTCCCTTTTGATTTGGTTTGCCTCATTCGTCCTCCTACTGCTCCATTGTTGTTGTTTGCTGTTTTCGGCAACCGAGTGAAGCTTTTGTCCGGTAAGTGATTCATCATTATCTCTCACCACTCCTTTTTGGGTTTTCGGAATTTGCTCAACCTTACCCATTGTGTTCCTGGTGTTCTTTGCAGTGTTCGTCGAGTTCTTCGGTCTTTGCTTCGTGGGTCTTCTGCCAATCTACCATCATTCATGGATTTCGACAAATGTAAGTTTTCTCCTTTCAAAAACTACTATTGCCTTTTGTTAGATTTTGCCGTTTTGTTTTGGTTTGGGTCTGGTGATCAGTCGCAATATGCCAAGGGTTTCCCCCCCCCTTTTTTTTGTTTGGTGGGTGGAGGTACATTCTCCGAGAAGTGTACTGAACTGGTCCTGTTTCCACAGCTGCTGGAAACAAGATGGTTCCCGGGTCGTCAGCGGCTGAGCCGTCAGTGCCGACAAGGCTCGATTCTCCTACGGAAAGGGTTGGCGGTGACGCCGTGGACTCCTCTTCCTCGACGTCTACAGAAATTCGTGAGATGCTGTCTCCGGACGAGGCGTCAGCGGATGAGGAACGTTCAATGCCCCAGGCTACAGCCCCTGTGTGGGCGTCTATAGGAGATGGTAACCCCCAGCAGACCATTTGCGGAGAGGAGGTTGATTTCTTGGCTTACCCCGATTGGTTTTTTTCTTCCAATAAGGGTCTAGCTAAAGTTCCCTGGGTCAAAGGCGCTGTCGAGACCATGCCTTGTGGTCCTGATAGGGCCGAAGTGATGAGGAATGCACGTCCCGTCGTTGACTGGCGTCGCCAGAATCTTGACGAGAAAGTGCAACTTCCATACCTGGACCAAACAAATGATACCATTAAAGAGTTCTTGTGTTGGCTCCATGACGACGAGCTCCTTCAAGAACTTAACGAAGAGTTAATAGTTAATTCGCCCCGTCAGCGGTCTTCTGGGTGTCGGATCTCGACACTTAGTCATTTGAAAGATGGTCCGGATATGCTCTATACTGATGGTAGGGGATTCTTGATTTGCGAGCATGTCCTCCGGAGTTGTAACATTGAGATGCCTTTTAACCCGGCAGTTTTGGATCTGCTGGCGATCATGAACGTCGCCCCCATTCAATTGAGTGCCAATGGTTGGCGCATTCTTCTTGGCTTCGTCGCCAAATGCAAGAGGGACGGTGTGCGCGCGACGGCGCGATTATTTCTCTTCTTTTTCTATCCACGGTGGGTGGATAACTTGTTCATTTCCTACTATCGGCGCCCTGGGCGTCCCTTGATTCTTGATCATGCTGTCAGCAATCCGAAGGCATGGCAGTACAAATTTTTCTATATTGAGGGGTCTGGGTCCAGGCGTCCTTTCTGGGTTCGCTCTTCAGATGAGCGCGCCATGTTCCCTTTGTCTTGGAGGAGACCACGACTTGGTCCATTTGAGTGTAATTGGAGGGACCTGACCGTGGATGAGCGCTTGGGGGCCCTGCGGTTGATCACCACAGACCCTCTTGACCCTAAGCGTTGTATGTCACTATTACTTCCGTTATAAGTTCTTTTTTATATTCGTGTTTCCCTAACTCTTGCTTTGTTTTGTTTTAGTGCTCGAGGCAAATGCAGCTGACGTCATAGGGAGTCGGCGTGGTCAAGCCGACAAAGGTAAAGGGAAAGCGGTGGCTGTTCCTAAGAAGACATCATTTGCCGCCGCCATCGCTGCTGTTGCTACGAGGAAGCCCGGGGGCGTTGTTATCCGGGAGCCTTCGGCGACTTCGCGACCTCCATCCCAATCCTCCAAAGGGAAAGAGAGCACTGTTAACGCCAAGGATGGAGAGCCACCGAAGAAACGCCAACGCCCCACTATAGAAGTCCCTCAGATTCCAGCGGCTCCAGAGGAGCCTGGCTTCAATGCTCTGGAGTTTCTCTCCAAGTCCCTGTCAGAAGAGGGTTCGGTGAAACGAGATGACCTGGCTCGGGCGTCCACGGAAAACACTCAGGACCCGTCCGAGGAAGCGGCTAGGTTTCTTCTAGCCACGGGGATGCGGTTGCTAGCCAGCAGTGTCTCTCGAAAGGATCTCTTGTCTGAGTGAGACGCTGCGCGCGCCGACACCAGGAGAGCGCGTCAAGAGAACATTGAGCTGAAGGATGAGCTCAACGTGACAAAGGCGTCCCAAGAGTCTCTTCAGGGTGATTACGACCGAAGGGGAAATCGGTTGCAAGAGGTCATTGACTTGAACAACCAGCTGAACGTAAAGATGGCGTCCTTGGAGGATGAACTTCGGCAGGAGAAAGAAAATTTTCAGGCTTTGAGTTCCTTGGCTCTGCGGCAGGTAAAGTGGCGGGGATCGCGCTATAATTACATTGGGTTCAAGAATGCCATAGCGCAATTAAGGCTTCGTAACCCCAACCTTAACATCGAGGGGATATGTCCCAACAAGGTCGTAGAAGGGAGGCTTATCCGGGATCCGTTCCGTAGTGATCCCATGGTGAGGATGCCTCGTATGCCGGACAACTTTGATTTGGATGGTTATGAGTCCCAGGGCGACGAGGATTTCCCATGGTTTCCCAACATGGAGGTTCCCTTTCCAGGGGAGTCGGTCCCTACTGGGGTGGCGCCTCCGTCAGATGCGGGCGCTGGTGCAAGCGGCGCTGTTGCCAATGAGACGGATGGGAACGCCGAGGGGGCTCAGCGTTACTACGACCGAGGATCCCCCTTCTGCTGCCTAGGCCTGCGCGCCTTTGTTGACTTGTTTGGGCCTGCGTGCCTATTTATAGACTTTTTCAGTTTGGTTACGGCTTAGGCGCCGTTTTGAATTGTGATTATAATTGGCCTGTTGTGCCACTTTATGAATGCTTGGGCGTTGGCGCCCTCAATATGTTTATTTTATGCCTGACTTACTTTGAGTTACTTTGATTGTTCCCACTTTGTAGTGTGTTTTTAACTTGTGTGTTTTTCGATTCGATCGTTATGTTTGTCTTGCACCTTAAGGTGCTGCCTCGCGATGGGAACGCTTCGAGCGTTTTGCGTATCATACGCTAAGTTTTGACTAGTCATCCAAGGGAGGGTCGGTCCGCATGGTAGTGAGTGCCATACTCATAAGGCTCCTTCGAGGGCCTTTTCGCTGCTGTTCCGAGGGCGTCCCCCCGAGCAGCGCCAACTTCATTATTTGTTGGAATGAAGAAAATATACTTTATTGATATGAAAGCAGAGTACAGTTGGCGTCATCGCCTTATTTAGTCAATGCTATATAGCTAATACACGATTTGCCTGTTTAAGGAAAATAAAACTTGAGCTTTGCCATGTTCCAGGCGTTCGGAAGCGGTTTTCCTTCGGTCGTTTCCAATCTGAAGGCGTTTCCGGGAAGGACTTCTACGACCCTGTAGGGGCCTTCCCAGTTTGGCCCTAGTTTGCCATGTCTAGGGTCCTTTCTGTTGTTTTCGACCGTTCTGAGCACCAGATCTCCCGTTTTGAGAGTTCTGGGTTTTATTTTGGAATCATGGTACCTTTTAACCATTTGGTTGTAGGCAGCTTGTCTGATGGCTGCTACTTCCCTTCTTTCCTCCAAGCCATCCAAGGCTTGGAGCCTGGAGTTGGCGTCATTGGTATTTGGATAATTGATTATCCTCTCAGTCGGGACGTTTACTTCGGCGGGTATGACTGCTTCATGTCCGTATGCTAAGGCGAAAGGTGTTTCCCTTGTAGCAGTTTGTTCCGTGGTCCTGTATGACCATAGGACTGAGGGGAGCTCAGCAACCCATCTTCCCTTAGCTGACTCCAGTCTTTTCTTGATTCCTTGTATGATGATCCTGTTAGCTAACTCGACTTGGCCGTTCGTGGCTGGGTGTTCTACCGAAGTGGTTTTGTGATGAATTTCCAAGCCTTGCAAAAATCTTGGAATTTCCTGCTCGTGAATTGGGCGCCATTGTCAGATATTAGAGTGTTGGGGACTCCAAATCTGGTAATGACGTTCTGCCATAGGAATTTTTCGATGGCTTCCGAGGTTATGGATGCCACCGCCTTGGCTTCCACCCACTTCGTAAAGTAGTCGACGACGACTATGAGAAACTTTTTCTGATAGGCCGTTGTTGGGAATGGTCCTGCAATGTCGATTCCCCATAAGTCAAACGGCCAAGGAGAGGTGATGGCGCTCATGGGGGCTGCATGTGTGTGAATCATATTGGCATATTTCTGGCATTTCTCGCATGAGCGCACAACGCCCTCTGCGTCTTGAAGAAGTGTGGGCCAGTAGTAGCCTGCCCTCTGGATTTTCCTTCGCATTGCCATTGGACCTTGGTGGCTTGCACACAATCCCTCGTGGATTTCAGTCAATACTCTGGTAATTTCTTCACCCGCTATGCATTTAGCTCCTGGGTGACTGAAGTTTTTTCTGTACAATGTTCCCTGTCTGACAAAGTATCTGCCAGATCTTCTTGCAACTTTTCTTGCCTCGCTTTTGTCTGAAGGAAGGGAGCCTTTGTCCAAATAATTGAATATCGACGTCCTCCAATCAACGACTTCTTCCATGGGAAGGATGTCTTGTTCAAATAATGTGGGCTCCCTGAGGGTCGTTTTGTTTGGCCTAGATGCCAACTTGGCGAGCTCGTCGGCTCGGGCGTTCTCGCTTCGTGGGATGTGGTTAAAGGTGGCCTTTATCTCTGACCCTTCTATGATCTTTTTTGCTTTTTCGACATATTGGACCATGGTCGAGTCTTTGGTCTCGTATTCTCCATTCATCTGCTGTACCACCAACTGGGAGTCTGCGAAGATGTCTAATCTCTTGGCGCCTATGTTGGCTGCCAACTTTAGGGCAGCGATCAACGCCTCGTACTCCGCCTGGTTGTTGGTGATTGGATATTTAATTTCGATTGATTGTTCGATGATGGAGCCGTCTGGGGCTCGCATTACCACTCCTGCTCCGCGTTGCGAGTTTGACGCGGCGCCATCGATTTGCACGCTCCAAGTCCAATTTTGGGCGTCGTCTGGTCCGGTCATTTTTGCTATGAAGTCTGCTAATGCTTGCCCCTTAATGGCCCTTCTCGGCTCGTAGGCGATCCCATACTCTGAGATTTCTACGGACCATATTGACATTCTTCCAGCAATATCCGGTTGCTCGATCATTTGCTTGAGGGGTCTATCCGTTTTGACGATTATCTGGTATTGCTGGTAGTAGTGTCTCAGCTTCCTGGTTGAGTGGAGTAATGAAAATGTCAGCTTCTGTAGGCGGTGATATCTTTTTTCGGCTCATGTGAGTGTTTTGCTTGTGAAGTAGATGGGTTTCTGCTCTTCCCCATCTTCGAGTACCAAAGCCGAACTGATAGCGTCGTCCGTGGACGCCAAGTAGACGTAGATTGGCTTATCCTTAACTGGAATTACCAAGATTGGCGGTGACGCCAGATACGCCTTTAGCCTTTGGAAGGCTTCCTCGCATTCCTTGGTCCATTCGAATTTTTTGTTTGCTTTTAATGTTCGAAAGAAAGGTAAGCATTTGTCAGCTGACCTGAATGTAAAGGAGACCATTAATGAGTAATGCTCGTTTTATTGATAGAAGTCATGCGTCGAAAAGACGGCTTACATAGAATTTAAATGGCGTTCTTGAAAAGATAAAGACTAGACATAAGTAATCTTAAAAACAAGAATTAAAAAACATGTTTGAAATGGAAGAAGCCATCAAGGCTTTGCCAAAAGAAAGTAGCTATAAAGCTATATTATTGGGGTGGCGGTAGGCGCCTTCTACCTCGACAGGAACCTATGGAGTGCCGCTAGCCTTCCGTTGAGGCGTTGGACCTCCTTAATTGACCTAGGAGAGTGCATCTCCAGGATAGCTCTGCATTGGTCTGGGTTTGCTTCGATTCCTCTGTTGGTGAGCATGAACCCGAGGAATTTTCCTCCGTTTACACCAAAGGCGCACTTTGAGGAGTTCAGCTTCATCTGGTACTTGCGTAGTTGGTTGAAGATCTCCTTCAAATCCTCGGTGTGCTTACCCCCTTCTTTCGTCTTCACCACCATGTCGTCGACGTAGACTTCCAAATTCTTTCCAATGTAATCTCTAAAGAAGAGATCCATCATTCTTTGGTAGGTGGCGCCCGCATTCTTCAGTCCGAAAGGCATTATCGTGAAGCAGTACGTGCCCATCTCCGTTATGAACGCCGTTTTCTCGGCGTCCTCAGGGTTCATCTTTATTTGATTATATCCGCTGAAGGCGTCTAGGAAGCTCATCGTCTGATGACCGCAAGTCCCATCCACAAGTTTGTCGATATTGGGCAGTGGGTAGTGATCTTTTGGGCACGCCTTGTTGAGGTCAGTGAAGTCCACACACATCCTCCACTTGCCATTGGATTTCTTGACCAGTACCACATTAGAGAGCCATTCAGGGTACTTGGCTTCCCTGATAAATCCTGCGGTCAGTAGTTTGCCAACTTCTTCTCGGATAGCCGTCTGGCGCTCATGGCCAAAGAGGCGTTTTCGTTGGATCACTCCTCTTCTGCCATCAGTGTTCAGGCTGTGGCAGATGAGCTCCGGGTCAATTCCTGGCATATCTGCAGGACACCAGGCGAAGACGTCCGAGGATTCCCTTAAAAGTTGGATAAGTTCGGACTTTTCTTCTTCATGAAGGAGCATGTTGATCTGTACTGTTTTCTCGGCGTCTTTGCCTAGCTGTACAACCTCCAAATCTCCCGTTGGCTTGGGTCTTTGATTCGAGATTTCATCCCTGAAATCTTCTATTTCAGCATTTGAAGCCTCTAGCTTCCCTTCATTGGGGGCGTTATCAGCCGATGTGTTCGCCCGTGTTTTCCTCTTTCTTTCTTCTTCATTGGTTTTCGCCAGACTCATCGCATAACATTGTCTGGTTGTCCTCTGGTCCGCTCTCACTTGACCCACTCCTTGTGGCGTTGGAAATTTCATGCGAAGGTGGGCAGTGGATATCACCGCTCTCATCTTGTTTAGGGAGGGGCGCCCGAGAAGGACATTATATGCCGAGGGCGCCTGGACCACCAAGAATTCCACCATAACACTCGTCACTCTTGGCTTTTCACCTACGGTGAGTCGTAAGTCAACACTTCCAAGGGCTGGTATCTGGTCCCCTGTGAATCCTATAAGGCGTCCGTAGTGTTCCTTGAGGTCTGACCTTGGGACGCCCAGCTGATCGAAACATGACTTGTAAATGATATCAGCGGACGAGCCTAGATCCACCATGATCCTTTCTACCGTAAATGTACCAATTCGTGCTGTGATCACCATGGGGTCATCGTAATCCTGGTTCACCTCCCACAATTCATCGTCAGTGAAGGTTATTGGTTCAACCCATCTTTCGTCTTTGGATGCTTCTTTATAGTCAATCCTAAGTATGGATCGATTCACCTTTCTTTTCTTATGTGGTGTTTTGGCACCACCTTTTTCTATACCGCCTGAGATGGTGTGGATGATCCCAGTTGGTCTGTCGTCTCTTGGCGGTGTGCGCCGATCTCGTTTCTTTTCCTCGCCATCAGTGCCTCCACCTCTTGGCTTCTTCTGCTAGCGAGTGTTTTTCTCCTCTCTAGGCCTCTTACTTCCATCTTTTTTAATGAACCTGGATGGGAGGCGTCCCAATCTGATCAGGTTCTCGATTTCGTCCTTCAAGACGATGCATTCATCCGTTGTATGTCCCTCTGTTCTGTGATACCTACAATAATTGCTGGTATCAACGTTTCGCCCTGCTCTCCTAGGGCAATCTGGGAGTCTTGGAAGCAGATCTGTGTTGCAGATTTCTCGGAAGATCGCCGATTGGGACACAGCGAGAACAGTGTAGACAGCATGCCTTCCCCTGGGTGGGGATCGTGGACGCCGGGAGTAGTCCCTACCCTTTGGTGCTTGGGCGCCACCAGCCTTTTCCGAGTTCTTACTGTATGGCTTTCTGGTATCTGGTTCAATTCTCGCGAAGCGATCACGTTGGGTTTTGTCTAGATCTTCTTTTGTTATGAACTCCTCAACCATTGAGAGGAGCTCACCAACAGATCTGGGAGCCTTGTGCGTAAGCTCTTTATGCGCATGGCCTGGTCTGATTCCCGCCAGGAATGAGTACACTGCGATTTTGTCGTCCACTTCTTTGATACTTAGCAAAGTCTTGTTGAACTTTGCCAAGTAGTCCCGCAGCGATTCTCCCTTATTTTGTCTGATGTCGGTCAAGACCGCCATCGGCTGCTTATACACTTTGCTGGTGGCGAATCGTTTCTTAAACATATCCTCCAGGTCCTTGAAACAATGTACCGAGCCCGCCGGGAGTTTGGAGAACCAATCCAGAGCTGGTCCTTCCAAAGTTATAGGAAACAGCTTGCACCTCTGAGGATCTCCTAGGTTGGAGATATTCATGGCGGCTTTGAAGCTGAGTAAATGATCCTCTGGGTCTTATTCCCCTGTATAAGGCGTCAGCTTCATGGGCATTTTGTAGTTCCTGTCCAGTTCAACAGCTTGCACATGAGGGGCAAAGATTCCCTCAGCCAATGGGGGCGTTCTTGCCGGTAGCGCCGAATTGGTTGGAGGCGTCGATTCTGGCGCTGGTGCCTGGACGCTCATAGGCTGGTACATTCCAGTGGATCCTCCATAGACGCCATATCCGGGGTAATATTGAGGATAATACCCCTGTGGGTAATAGTAGCCCTGAGGTGGATAAGAGTAGGCGCCCACCCAAGTTTGCTGCTGGGTGAGCTGAGTGGTTTGACTAGGAGTCTGCTGTTGAGCTACCACCTTGGCAGGTGGTGGGTTGTTCATGGGAGCCTGTTGTTCTTGGTTTCCTGGGTTTCCTTCTGGAGGTATGGGCTCCGGGTCAGCTTCTTCAGCAACTTGCTTTCCCTTGCCCATAACCAGATCACGGATGTCTTTGCGCAGTGCTTCCATCTCTATGCGCATGTCAGCCTTGAGTGCAGCAATCTTGTCTTCTGCTGTTATGGTGATTTGCCCCGCAGTCGCTGGGTTGGGCAGCGTAGGAGCTTCCTGGGTGGTAGGAAATCCTGGGGGAGGAGCAAGCGTCGAATCCTGTGCGGATTGAGCTATTGAGCCTCCTGAAGCGTGTTGATCAGTTGGAGTGGATGTCATCTTGCCAATTTCTGTAGATGTCATCTTTCTCTCTGGTTCGATGAAGCACACAGGTTAGATAAAACAAAAATATAGGAAAAAATGTATGTGATCGAACCTGATCGTTCGTGTACCGAAAGAAAAAATTTAAACTAAGATCAACACTTTAACAACAAATTGAATCTGGACTTTGAATGAAAAGTCCCCACAGTCGGCGCCAGTGATGAACCTGGTTTTGGCCGGAGGGCATTACCTGGTTCGATGAAGCAACTCTGGGTCAAAAGTCGCCTGCAAGTTAATGAACACACCGAGGGTTTCCCTGCGATTCACCTCCGATGCTTAAGTCAATAAAAGCCTCAGAGCAATAATGTGTGTAAAATAGCAATAGTGCGTACCTTTTTCCAGTGTTTTGGGCTTCCCTTTTATACTGGTTGAGGATAATCTGATAGGATCCGGATTTGGCTCCATATCTGATTGTGATCTTAACTAATTCGGTTGACCTGGCATAGATGCTAAGGGAATCCTTAACTGATCGTAATCTTAACTGTTTTGGCCGTTAAGATTGTGCCAAAGACGTATATAATGAGAGAGACGTGTGCCCCCTAGCTTCTATTTGACTCCTGACTGACGTGGAGACGTTCTCTTGTACGTCTTCTTCGTTGACGCCTAGATGTTGGCGTCCTTGCCTGACGTAGGATAATTCGGCGTCTACGATGCTAAGGGAAAGCCTTATTGGGCTTTGGGCGTCATCGATCCAAGTCCTTTTGACCTTAAAGGTTGTTGGGCCGATTATGGCGTTCTTGGCTGGTGTAGGGCCATTCGGCGTTCTTGATCAAGTAATTCCCCTAAGTGGACCTTGACCGCCACTAGTCCGAGTCCTTAGAGCCTCCAATTTATTAGGCCTATTATCATTTTCCTTCCTTTTTTTATTACTTTTTCTTCTTTCTTCTTTCTCCTCTTCCTTCCTTCCTTTCTTTTTTCTTTTCTCTCTTTTTTCTCTTTCTTTCATTTTTTCGGGTTTTTATCATTTCTTATTTTATTTATTTTAATTCCATTTTTAATTTTATTTTTCGTTCCATTGTTTTTTAATTTTAACTTTTTTTTTTTAATTTTTGTTCGTTTTCCTGTTTAGGAAACCTTTCAGATGCAGTTTCAATCTCTTTTCCCGTGCTTTTGTTTTTTTTTTGTCTGTCCAAAAATTGTTAGGTTTTTGGAAACCTTTTGGACTCACTTTCTTTCTAGCCCTGTTATTATTTTTCTTTTGCTGTTCCAAAAAAAATTGTTTTGGAAGTCATGTGGGCACTTTTCATGTTAGTGTCAACACATTTTGATCCATTTGACGCATATTTGAAACCATGTTGTTTTTTTATCCAACAAAAAAAATGTTGCGTTGGATAAGTGGTAGATGCATAATTCCTTGGTCATTTTTTCATTGTTAGATCCTACTTTCACACATGTAAATTCTGTTTCAGTGGCTAAACTTAATGTGCGTATTTCCTTGTCATCACAACACTTATTGAAGTTATGTTTATTTTATTAGTGGTGTGACCTCACTAGCTATTCATTTGTCCATGTTACCAATTCTATCATGTTCTCTTTATATTAATTGTATTGCAAATAAGCCTAATCAGTTTATGAGCATTTGGAGGAATTTGGTTCTGCAGTCAAATTCAAATTAAAGTCCTAGCTAGTGTAAGTTGTAACCCTACTAAGCCATGAAGCAAATTTACAAAGTAGCGTTTAAATGAGCTTTAATAGTTTTGACATTAGCCGTTGCTAAAAGGCTGTTTTCTAGTTGTGTTTATTGTTTGGTTAATTTGTCCCCCTTTTTTTAATCTCTTGCACCATTTAAAAAAAATACATAGACAAAAATGTTTGAAGAAAAATCAAATTTAGATCATGAATTTTTCAAAACTAAAATCAACTACACCGAATTTAGAGTCTTCATTTGGTTTACTAATCTTCAGCACTAAATTAGGTATCTAAGATGCCTAAAGACCTTACAAATAGAAGTAGTGGTGCTTGGAACAAAGGGAGGATTTAATATTATTGTGAGATCCCAAAGTTTAGAATTTAGTTTTGGTGGGTTTAGAAGTATAATTAGAGTGTTTTAGATTTTTAGATGGATTTTCAGTCTACTTTTAAGCCAGTATTAAGAGTTTAAGCTTAGAAATTTTAGGAATAAGAAAACTCGGTATTTTAGAACAATAGATGTTAAATTTGAAATATATGCATTTTCGGAGCTTTGAAGATTCAACTCTTACATTTTAAATAAAAGATTATAGTTCCAAGATTCTCCGTAATTCTAAAGAAAGCCTTTTAGTTTGAGAAACTATCAAAATCACCCCTAGAGACCAAATTGCAACTTTAAAGTTTATATATGATAACGAAATTTCAAAATAGTCTTTCTAAATTCAAATTGATGACATATAGCTCATTACTATCTTCCATTTAGCTCACCCAAACCAACAATTTTAAGGAAACTCAAAGATTTTATCAAAATCCCCAATTCAAGTTTACCCTAAACCCTATTGGGTTTGAAACTCAATATAAATGAAGCAAACTGAAATCATAGTTTTAGAATGTAGAAATGCATCACAAGTGAGTATAAATGTTGCAGAAATTTGTATCAATACATGACAAATTTGGTTTGGGATGAAATGATCAATAGATAGTAAAAGAGAGAGGAACTCACAAAGAAGGAAGGATGAAGAGAGAAGCGGCGGTGCTCCGTCGTGGGGGAGGCTGCCGGCGTCGACTCCGACGTCAGGTGGCCGGAGCGACACGGTCTGGCCAAGCTACAACAATGGCCGACTGTGGGTCGTGGTGGGAGGAGGGAGAGAGACGATGGAAGGCTCAAATTAGGCATGTGAGGAGTGTGGGTATCGAAGGTGCTAATATAATTGTCCTTGGGGTCATTCTAAAATTTTCAAAAGCTGAGGTGGAGGAAAATCAATTATGACATAGTGGGTTAAGGCTAAAAGTACTATTTTACCCCATAAAAACATATTTCTTTCAAAACAGTTCCGGAAAGCATGAAATTTTAAAAATAGAAGTTTTCAACAAATTTTATATTGTTGGATTGGTTGCTAAGAGTAGGTTTCAAAAAAAAAAAATATTTTTGAAAATTCTATCTCTATCTTTTACCATTTCTTACTCGAAAGTATTTTATTACAGTGCAGAATAATAGTCAGATAAAAGTTTAAGCTTTGATTGCTCCCAAAATTTAACCACATGCTCGTAGTGACTTCTAGATTCACTATATAATTTGAGGTTAGACAAGCTACTAAGTTTAATACTTCTTATAATTTATTGGGGTATCACACCCCAAGACGTCGAAACAAAGGCGCCATGGGAAGGTACACAAAGCAACAAACAACAAAAGGAAATAATGACGAAAAAAAATGCCAAAAAGACCAAAATGCTGAGACGAAGACGCCACATGAACCCAAAAGAAATAAAACTTGGGAATCTCAAGGGACAGGATGCATCAAATCCCGTAGGAAGAGTGCCATTGGACCAAGCAAAAAAGCGAGACTCCACTGGTGGGGACAAAAATGCTCTTTATGGAGGGACTAGTAATAACAGTCCCAATAACTCAAGCCCAATACCCAGCCCATCAAACACACAAACAAACCCAAAGTATAATTCATGTTCGTGAAAGGCGCCTTCCTCCACCAAGGCGTCAACGATCAAAGAGCCTATCCAGGACAAAGAAGCAAAGAATAAAGAGAGACATCATTGCCCTTAATATACCCGAATGAACAATGCCTGGAGCCTTAATTATTGAGCAAAGATCCCTCCCAGATAGGGCACCCCGCTCCCTAAAAACACTCCTTTTGTCCCTATATATAATAAGCCACCCCTCACACAGGCAAGGTACGGTTACACACTCACTCACTACTCAATTGTCACTCACATACTTGATGGAGATTGTGCCCTAGGGCCAATCATTTTATATATATATGTTTTGTTTGAACATATGTTTTTGATTAATTTATAGAGATAAATTATGTTGTTATCATATTATTAGCATGTTTACTACGATAGCGTCCTTGATTAATTATATGATGATTAATCTAAAACTGTCCCTGGTCGATCATTCACGTGGGAACGTAAATGAACCAAGACCAGCATGACCTCGGTGTATAGAGATAGATGCACTAGATGCTTCTCGAGAGTCATGGTGCAATTATGTAAGGGTTACAAGTTGCTGGACCGACCCGGAGAGTCCTGCATGGGTTTAGTCATAAGCTAGCCTCTCCTGTACACCTGTCACGATAGCCTTAGACCTGAGGTCTTGACTATTCCGGCATTGTAGTTGTCAAACTTTGGCCTAGTCCAACATTACCCGTAGCAGGGTAGCCATACAGGCTAGGTACGGGTTTGGTTGATTACCGTGCAGAGGAATGTGGTTGACCAAGAAGGGATTTTGTCCCTCATTAAGATGAGAGATATTTAACTGGCGCCCTCGATGAGTATGTCCAAGAAAATGCGTGGCCATGCTGGGAAATGGGACTAACTCAGGGAATTGAGAAAGTTATGGGTTGGATTATGGATGACATTCCCGTGCCTAATCCATGACCAAAATATCGTGTGACAATAGGGATTATGACAAGGTGGTACTTAGGTTAAGTCGTTAACGTTAAAGCGATAACTCACGTGTTTTGGGTAGCCGTGATGGCTTGCTAGAGTCCGCTCACGACTTGTGAGTCATAAGATGGCTTGCTGCCAACTTCACGTGAGGCCTGCTGGGTCACACATGAGCAGGATCAAGATGCTATTTTGGGACACGAATTAGGGTTAATTCGTGAGTCACTTTGGTGACACAATTTAAGACATAGTTGAATGTCTTAGGACATTAAATCTTGTCTTAAATAAATATCTATGATTGTGGTATTTGAATTTGTTGGACAAATTTAAATATATATATTAATTGTTAAATAGTTTACAATTAAATTCTTGTTTAAAATATTAGGGAATAATAAATTAAATAAGTTTCCTAAACGTTAGGGAATTATTGATTTATTAAATTCACTAATATTGGGGAAACAAGGAATGAGGGTGGCGCCTCTTTTGGTCTTATTTTAATTAATGAAAATGTTTTGTTAATTAAATAAAGATAACAAGGTTTGAATTTTGAATTCAAAATATCTTTTTGAAAAGATATAGGATTTGAATTAAAGATATTAAAGTAATATTTTAATTCAATATTGTTAGGAATTAACAAAGTTGGTTATAACTACCTAAGAGTTTGGGTTGTTATGGAATTCCTCTTGAACTACATGAGGATGGCGCATGGACTTGTTTTTTTGGAGTGCAAGATTTGATCTTGCACTTTAAATTTAAAAGATATTTGCAAAATCGAATTTTATGATATAAAATATTAAAGTAATATTTTAATTATAAAATCAATTCCTCATGACTCATTCCAACCAATAGGATTTGAGCAATGAAGATTTGATTTCAAGATTTGATCTTGAGTCTCAAATTTAAATTGCCTCCTATTGAATTTTGAATTATAATATTAAAGTGTGATATTATAAATCAAAGGTTCCATGAAATATATTAATTATAGAATTAAGATATTCAATATTTTAGGGATTCACTAATTGGATTAGGATTCCCTAAATTTGGGAATGAGGAAACTATAAATAGAGGCCTAGGCGCCTAACACAACACACAACCAATTCTTGGTGAGACTAAGAATTTCGCCTAGTGCCCTGTTGAGAGTAAAAATTCGCCAAGTCCTAATATTGTGAGAGTGAGTCGATTTTCTTCTTGGAGAGAGAGAGTTAGACTTGCACCTGATAATATTAGTACACCCCATTCAATCTTGAGAATCAAGAACGGTTCTTGATCATTAAAGAATCATAGAAGCAAGATGTCGTATTCACTTGGGAAGAAGTGAAGGAGGCTAGCACCTAGGCATCTGCCAAACTGCTCGTGTGGATCACCGGTAGAGGAAGGACACTCGGAGTGGACTTCTCAAATTTGCGAACACGATAAGTCACCGATTGAAATATAGGTAAACGTCTTTACTTTCCTGGTATAAATATAATTAGTGGATCCTGGAAGGAATCACAGAGTTACCATATTTAATAAGTTTTTTTTTTATTTTTTCCGCTGCGCTCCCTCTGTGATTTCCCAACAATGGTATCAGAGCCAGGTTAATTGTATGTTTATACTAGTCTTGTGATATACATGAGATGTATATATGTTGGGTGTTTATAGTTTTTAATTGTATGCTTAAAGTTTTTGCGAAAATCCACCACATGTTTTTCGAACCTAATCTAAAAGATTGGTGCAAGTTTATGTATTTGATACATAGGAAATCAATTGGATTGATTTAAAGAATTTTCTTGAATTTTGGGTCTTGGTCGAACCCTATATGTATTATAGTTAAAATCGTTTTAATTATAATATTATAGGGAAGTCAAAAATTTTAAATTTAGAATTTATTAATTTTGGGCCAATAATTCGAATTCTTGAATTTGATTCCTGAATTTTAATTATTGGTATAGTACCTATTTTCAAGAGGCATGTTAAATTGCACAGACTCTAATTGAACCACAATTAAATCGTTTTGTTGTGTTTTTGGTATGATAGCCGTGTATGTTTTAAATATATGAATTGTTTATGTATGGGTGTGGTGTTGGATATGGCTCTAGGTATTTTTGGTAAACACGGCCTGCGTGTCGTCTCCCTAAATTTCTGGATGTAATTTTTTTTTTCACCTCAATGTAACTGAGGCTTTCCCAATGTAATCTTATTTTTCTTTTTAGAAAAGTTCTCTCATTGGCTTGAGGGAATTTAGGGTAGATGGGCCATATCTAAACACGATTATATTTGTGCTTTTAGTATTTTTGTATGTGATGCAATTTGCGCTAGATGTATGTTTTAGGGGTGCGTTTTTAACATGCAACGTTTTATTCTCACGCACAATTACGTATACGATACGAGCGTAGGATTTTGTATGAGATACAAAATTCGTGCATGTGTTTTAAATGTATATGATACATGCGGGGAAAACACATGGCACAACTCGTTTAATTTTAAAATTGGATTTAAAATTGAACCAAAACGGAACAATTTAAAATTAAACCCTTTTAAAATCTTAAGTTTTAATGCCATCAATAAAACAACCCTGTTATTTTCTTGATCATCATGGGGCGGTGATAGCCTCCGCTGCACGTACCCATTTTTATCTTGAGGAGACACGGGTGAATGGAATTTTCAACGCAATAACTCATTGAAGTCTTGGTTTGTTGAATGCGGTGATCGCCTCCGTGGCACGTGTTCAATGGGCCTTGATCAAATTTGGTTGGGCTTTTGCCTCGTTGTTTTGAATTTGGCCATTCACAAGTTTTATTGTGTGACTTAATGGGGTTATCAAATAAGATTTGGACCTCAAGGCACTAGATGGGATAAACATGCCATAATAAGTATCATATGATGATACAGTCCCATAAAGATCTAAGAGTCACATGAGATGTGATTGGTAAAGAGTTACCTACCTAAATAACCTAAGGGTGCATGATCGCCTCCGCGACGGTAAACTTTGGTGAAATATGGGTCTTAGCCACTAATAATAATTTTCTGGGTTTTATAAAATGGTGGATAAATTTTGCTAATTAAACTTTCATATCTTGAACTGTAGAAACAAATGGCAAACAATGGTTCAACTGATGGAGATTATGCCCTAGGGCCAATCATCTTGTAGATATGTTTGGAACATATTAATTAATTTATGGAGATAAATTAATGGTTATCATATTATTAGCATGTTTACTATGATAACAGTCCGTGATTAATTATGAGATAATAAATCTAAACTGTCCCTGGTCGCTCATTCAAGTGGGAACATGAAATGAACTAAGACCAGCCTGACCTCGGTGCATAGAGATGCATGCACTAGATGCTGGGACGAGAGTCATGGTGCAATTGTGTAAGGGGTTACAAATTGTTGGACCGACCCGGAGAGTTCTGCATGGGTTTAGTCATTAGCTAGTCTCTCCTGTACATCTGTCACAATGCCCTTAGACCTGAGGTCTTGATTATTCCGGCGTTGCAGTTGTCAAACTTTGGCTTAGTCTAACGTTACTCGTAACAGGGTAGCCATAAGGGCTGAGTACGGGTTTGGTTGATTGTCGTGCTGAGGAATGTAGTTGACCTAGATGGAATTTTGTCCCTCATAGAGATGGGAGATACTTAACTGGGCCCCTCGATGAGTCTGTCCAAGGAATGTGTGGCCACACTGGTAATTGGGACTTACTCAAGGAATCGAGAAAGTTGAGGTTTGGATTTTGGATGACCTTCCCATGCCTAATCCATGACCAAAATATCGTAGGACAAAAAGGGATTATGACAAGGTGGTACTAAGGTTAAGTCGTTACGGGGTTAAACGATAACTCACGTATTTTGGGTAGTCGTGATGGCTTGCTAGAGTCTGCTCTCGACTTGTAAGTCATGTGGATGACTTGCTGCCAACTTTACGTGGGGCCTGCTGGGTCACACACGAGCAGGAACCAGATGCCAAACTGGGACACGAATTAGGACGAATTCGTGGGTCACATTAGTGACACCGTTTAAAACATAATTGATTGTATTGGGACATGAAGTCTTGTCTTAAATAAATATCTACAGATATAATATTTAGATTTTTGGTAAAAATTTAAATATATATATGATAATTGTTAAATAGATAATTGGATTAGTCTATTTACAATTATATTCCTATTTATAATATTAGGGAATTATAAATTGGATAAGGTTCCTAAGAGTTAGGAAATTATTGATTTATTAAATTCACTAATATTGGGAAAAATAGGATGAGGTTGGCGCCTCATACATATAAAGGAATTTAATTAATAAAAATGTTTTATTAAATCAAAGTCATGGCTTAAATTTGAAATCAAAAGATTTGATCTAGATTTCAAATGATTGAATTAAAAATATTACGGTAATATTTTAATTCAATAACGATAGGGAAATTCGAATTCTAGGGTTAGTTGAATTAAAGATATTAGTGTAATATTTTAATTCAATAATAAAC
>QANZ01004040.1:6581-23173 GCA_003254925.1 Chamaecrista fasciculata
TTATTTTTTTATAAAAATAATATTAAATATATAGATGCACGATGTGATATAGTTAAAAAATGACAACTTTTCAAGCTTCTCGACATTAGGTATAAAATTAAATTAAGAAAACAATAATATCAAATTTTCAAAATTGGATTCTTCTTCCCTTTCTATTTTTTCATACACAAGAATACATTTATTTTAGATTTGATAAATGAATGTTTTCCTTCTCTATTCCCTTGTCCTTTGGAAATAAATCTAAAGAATGTATTTTTGTCCTTTTTATATTAGATTTTATTGTATGGGATTAAAGACTCTACCTCAAATTTATTCGACCAAAAATATATAATCTCTTATAGGTATGGCTAGTAATAATCATATCAACAATATCATCATATGCGTTCTAATTCTAAGAACAAACATTTGAGAAAGTCTTTAGATAAGAGATGAAGATGAAGAGGATAAGAATGCTCCATGGATGAGGCTCACACATAGGGCATTTATCAATCTTTAATTACCAAATCAATGATGTTCTAAAGGTATATATCTATACGAGTAAACTAACAATAAAGCCTTTGAAAAATCATTGAGTTGACAACGCGGTTCTTGAAAGATTAAAATACAAATTTTGTCCCTAGAAAATTAAAACTGTAAACTTCCCAGAAAGTTTAAAATAGTATACTATTTAGTCCATGAAAATGAATAAATATATTGTTTTTTGGTCTTTCAAAGATTGAATTGTGTATTCCAATCTTTCAGGGACTTAGCTTGGTGATCTTTTAGTTACCATATTATTAGTTTACTCAATCTATATTGTACAAATGCCAACAGTATTTGATTTGCTTCCCAATAATTGTTTCTTATGTTCTTCCTATTTGTTGTTTCTAATCGTACTATCTATAAATTTTATGTCCATTATTGGATTTGCAGGCACAAGGTGAGGTGGAAGTGATATTGGGCAAAGAAAGAAGGAGGAGAAGGTGGTGAGGGATTATGTTTGTGTGTATGTGCCATTTTCTCATTCAATATGATCATCATCCATAATTCTTCCTCTTTGCACTTAATTGTATTCTGGATTAACTTCTTAAAGGGTCTTGTGATGATGGAAGATTCTAATTTGAAGGATGAGGACAAGGAAAATCAAGTTTAAGCCGATGAAGAAGAAGAAAAGACAAAGTTTTTCCACTCGTTCTATAGGCAAAAAGAAAATGACAAATTGTCGAAGTCAGTGGTTATAGCTAGGATTATTATCAGAGATTGCTAACTTAACAAAATTTGTAATGACTTTCTACTTCAACTTTGTTATATCTATTATTAAGTTCTAAAATTTTATGTAAATGTGCTTTGAAAGAATAAATATAAAGATCCATTTACATATTCATAAAAAAAAAAAAAACTTGCATCTTTACCATTTAAGCACAACTGTGTATAAAAGGTTTATTTAATCTATAAATTAAACGAAAATAGCTGTAAATTTTGTTAATGTGAATGTGAATCAAAGACAAAAATCCTAATGTAAAGGTCAGTTTTCATAAAACGAAACTTTTTGTCACTATTGGCCAGATTCACATCATATTTGTTCTATATTCCAATAAGTTAAAAATTAAAGTGAGGAGTTGGATTTATTTATATTATTATCATTTAATGATTTTGTCTTATAACATTGAAATATTTTCTCTAAGATTTTTCATATGATTTTTAAAATTTTTTTGTGGTTGCCCGCTCGATCTTCGTATCATCATCTTGATTAATTTAGACTCAACTTGTATTACACATTTAGCTATGGTTCCCACGTAAAATAGCAAATTTATATTATAGTGTAAAAGAGATAATAATATAATACATCATCAATTCCATTAGTTAATTCCTTATATAAAATCCATGCAAAGTTCTTAACAAAAGACAATACAATAATTTTTTATTAGAGTTTGATGATCAAAAATTTACATCACCAATACCACTAACACCAGTCCAACTTTCTGCCATGATGAACAAGCCGTCAAGGACTCAATAAATGGAATAAAATACTCAAATATACATTAAATTGTTGATTAATAATTCTTATAGATAAAATTTCATCTTAAAAACAAATATTTAACTAAAATTGCTCCATTTAATTTTAAAAATAAAACCATAGCTTGTGGTTGAACATTGGGCTTCTCTAGGCCCATATCCTTTTCTATGTCTTAAACTTACCTTAGTATTACCCAATTTACAAAAAAGAAAAAAACAAACCCTAAATCTAATTCATTCTCTCTAACAATTTCACTCAGCCACATCTCTCATCTTCTCCACTAATTTCTCTTAAAACCCTAAATCTAAATCATCCTCTCTCACAAATTTCTCACTCAACCGCCACACTCATCTTCCCCACTCATTTCTCATCTTCTCTCTCGCCTTTCTCATTTATCTCACTTTCAACTCTCTTAATATGAGCATTTGATTCTCTCTCATTCCCTCTCGCCTCCCAATTCTCATACTTTCCTGAAGCGAATTGAAATCTTAACCTCGCATGTTCGATAGCTAATTGCAGGTCCAGTGTTGAAGGTCGACCAGGGTGACAAGCGAGAGACTTGTGGCTGCCTTTTTTTCTTTCACTTACGATTTGAGACTGGGTAGAGAGTTATAGGTAAAGAGTTGATTTTTTTTTCATTTAAAATTAAGCCAATTTCAACAAAATATTCAAAATCATTTGACTTGTTCTTGACTAATCTTCTTACCGAGATAGTCTGAGTTTGATTGACTTTTCGAGCTAGATTGTCCAAGATATTTGATTCTTGCTTTTACATTGTGCTCGATTGATGAACTACAATGTGTTCTTTGCACTAAGATTGAATGAGAGTTATGCGCTAACTATTTTGATTATTAGTATTCTCCACTTTTCATATATTAGAATCCCCTTTTCTTTTCTTACTTTACTTTCTAGAAAATAGAATTCTTAAGATTCCTGTCTCTTGTAGTGGTCTTTGCATATGGTTTAATTAAACCCTTAAGAACGCTTGGATAACTCAATTTTATCGAGTTATCAAACACTAATTCACTAATCTTCTTCCCTAAAACAAAAATTTCAATTACTCTATGATTTGATTATCTAATTCGTTTAAATGAAAATATAATTATCACTTCACTAATATGATTCTATTTAACACTTGATTAATTCAATATATACAATCTAACAATAATCTAATTATATTTCACACTAATTCACTAACCCTAATTAACATGAGTTCACTAATAATTCTCGTTTTGACAAATCTGTTTATCACTACACTAATCAAACTCTATTTAACTATAAAAATTCATTATAATCTAGCAATAGGCTAATTGTATTTCGCGTGAATTCTCTAATCCTAATTGAGTTCATAATTCAATTAACTATGATTCAGTAATCTAATTCACACTTATTCATTATTAAATTGTTCAATAGATCTGTGGATTTTTTACTATTAATGGGATCAATTTCTAATTTATTTACTTAATTATAATTTGATGAAAATGAGTTTTACTTGAAGTTTTTGGTGGTTAAATATATTTTAAGAGTTTCGAATATTAGTTCCATTAATATTTAAAATCGCATTAAGATTCTTTGACTTTTAAATCATGGGTAAAAATACTTAGAAACTTCATAGTTTGATAGACTGATTCTAAGAGTTTTTAACTTTGCTGACTTAGGACCCTTAAGTTTTAAAATTTGATAGACAAAACCCTTGAATTTTTCAACTTTGATCATATAGGACCCTTAAATAACTTCACTTTTTTGAAAATTCACGGGTCCTAAGAGAACAAAATTAAAAGTTCAGAAAATTTGTTTGTTATGTTTTGAACCTCAAGGATTCTAAATGTGAGATCCCGTAGAATTTTAATTGTCATTTTTGAAATCCTCATATTTTATTTGGCTTGTGGTAAAAATTTGGGAGAACACAGAGTTTAAAATTTTATCTAACTTTTATTTTGGTATTGTGATAGAACACTTTCGAGTAAGAAACGAAATATGTTAGAGGTGGAATTTTCAAAAAACAATTATGTATTTAGAATCAAGTCATCAACTCAATGCAACAAAGCTTACAGTATAAATTTTGTCAAGAAATTCTATATTTAAAATTTTGGGTTTTAAGGACCATTTTGAATAGATTCAAACATTTATGGGCAATACAATGGTTTTAGCCTCATTTCTCCTACGTCAAAATTGGATTTTCACACCCCTGAATTTGATTAAAATTATAAAATGACCCCCTTTATTATATTTGACTTGACTGTCCATTTTCAAAAAAAGAAAAAGATCTCTCGTCACTCACTCTCCCTCTCGGTGCTCACTCTCTTCCTTCCACCCGACCACACCAGCCACCAACACCGTACCACACTTTTGCGTCACCACCTCCGGCACCTCTCCTCGCCAGTGGCGGCCGAAGCTCCTCTGCCGGCCACCTTTCCTTCCATTCTTCAAGTGGTGCGTTTTTGGTTCTTCTTTCCATTTATGGCTCTTTCTTCATGGACTAGAATTGCTGCTATGCTTTTGCAAATTTCTACTGCATAATGATAGTTTGGCATGAATTTATCATTCTAAATTTGTGGGTTTGTAGCTTGACTCACCACACATCCATTTCATGAACCCAATGACTAAGGGCAAAACTTGAAATTGGGGTTTTTAGTCAAAACTCTTTGTTTCATTGAAATTGTTGGATTGAATGAGCTCAATGGGTAATAAAAATAAGTTTTAATGTATTGGTTCCAATTTTGAAGGAGTATTTTGAAACTTGGTTGTTTTGCTCAAAACTTTGAAGTTTGCATTTTGGTCCAAATGAATGATTTTGATGAAGTAAAAGGATTTCTTTGGAACTATGAGGGATTTTCAAATCATACTCTTGATTTTAAAGTGTGAAGAACAAAACACCCAAGTTTAACTTACAAGGGTGAAAGTGCCAAGTTTAAAGAATGAGCCTATGTTCTTGACTTTGAAGTTGTGTGTGAAATTGTCTTGAACTTGTAAATTTCAAAACATTTGTTAAAGCTCCCAAATCGATACCCAAGTCTCTCGTTGGTCTCTTGTTTAAGTATTAGGATTCTAGATGGGTGTGAGTGAGGTTTGGATAAGTTCTTTTAGTAAATATTTGCTACTAGGGGTTAGGATGATAACTTGTGAACAGTTGGACCTTCGGGTCATTTGGAGTTGATTCTCATAGTATATTGATCGAATCTTTGTTTGCAAATGTACTGATAGAATTGTTTACGCCGATTGTTGGCTGAAAGCTATAAGGTGCAGTTATCGATTCTCTGAATCGAGGTGAGTAGCTTTTTCCTCCTTGCCTCGTGTGAGGGCTCGATTGATGATGAGATTCAATTGTTTTGAGAACTAACTCTTTTATTGATAGTTTGTCAAAATTTGGGAATCTTGAGTACTTTTGGATTGAAGTCTTCGCATTTTAAATATTTCGTTGATGGTGGTGAGTGATTGAATTAGAATTAAATTACTTTGAGATAATTGTTACTTGTTGTGGATGAGTTATTGTGTATGGCATATTTCTCGACAGTGGGATGAGATGATTATTTGTATTTCTCCCCAAAGAAGGGCTGAGGCTGATATATTTTCAAATTGGTGGGAATTTCCCTTACGGTGGAAACCTTGATTCAACAATACTAGTCATTTAATTTAATTATTATGATGACGTAGGAGGGGGTGTCCTTGATTATTTAGAACTCTAAGGTTGGCTTGACTAGCGTTTAGGTGAATCTATTGTGATATTTATATTCTTGTAACTTGATTGTTTTTCTTTAGAGGGTTATCAATATTATTGATCTTTCCATACACCTTATGATATTCGTTTATATGTGCTTTCTTTTTGTGAGGTTTATTGACTTCTCTAAGTTATGTTTTCCTTTCTTTCGTTTTTCCTGCAATTCGGATGGCGACGTAGTGTTTAATTAGTTAGTTTTTAAATTTCTTGTATTTGATTATAAGTTTCTTAATCGACCCACCTTGATTTACAAGATGAAATTCTTGTTGTGTATTTTATTTGTTCACTTAGAATGATGATCGATGTTGGTAATAGTATTTAATTTTTATTTGAGTGTTGTATGTCCTAAATTGATTGACTTGTGCTTGTGCTTGTGTTGTGCTTGAGCTCTTGTGTTTGTGTTTGTGTTTGTTTGTGTTTGTGAGTGTGACTGTGATTGTCTTTGTGTTTGTGCTGTGTATGTGTTTGCTCTCATATTACCAGTCGCGATATGTGTCACTTCCCATTGAGATAATATTGTGTGCGCTCCCGATGGGTGAGATAAGCTGTGTGCGGTCCCCACGGGTTGTGATAATGCTATGTGCGTTTCCTATTGTTGGAGATAGAGTTGAAATATCAATAATGTGACAAAGTTGTGATTAAGTGGTGAATTGATTGCTAAATATGGGTTTGTATTGGAATTCTGAGAGAGCTAATGATTTTGTGATGCTAAATTCTGTTCTATTAACACTAGGTGAATTTGTGAGTTCGGGACCTTTGATTGTCTGAATGGCATTGGTTGAATTATTTTTGCATTATTGGCTATATCCTACAGGTAGATTCCATCGAGGTAATCATCATTTGGTTGTACATGAACTTATATAAACTTGTTTTTGAAACAAGATGAGGGTTTCATTTCAAATCGGGAATTTCATATGACTACTTCTTTTTACTAGATCACTTTAGTTTAAAATAACTTATCCAAGACTTGATTTCTATTACTTCTACAAGTATGATTGGAAGGAGATCTATATTCCTAATATCACGATATTTTACTTAGTTTCTAAGTCACTAATGAGTTTTTCTTTCACTCAATGATCCTAAAAAGCTTAATTTCGAAGTCCTTATGAATTATACTTCCTGGAACGAGTTAAATATTTTACCCGATCAAACGTTTTGATTATTGAAAGAAGTTTTGACCACATTTCCAAACTTTACTTTAACCAAACTTGAAAACTAATTTTGTCACTTTCTTTATTAAACTTTTTATTACAAGTTTATTTTCTTGAATGAATCTTCGAAGTATGTTTTTTATTAAAATTCCTTGGGTCGTAAGTTTTCCTTAAACTCATAGTTGTTCTTGTATTTTAAATTCTATTAAAGGTTCAAAAGCTATCTCTAGTCGAATTGTTCAAGTCTTGTTATTTGATTTATGTATTAACCGCTGCATATGTTGGATTACTTGGTTAAATGGGTGTTAATGTAAATTATTTGTTGACGATTAATGTTAACCTTGGTGGTGACCCCTCTCCCTACGTGGTGATGTCCTACACCACGATTGGAAAGGGTTAGCCGCTCACTGAGTTTTGATTCAGCCCTCATTTGTTTTTTTAGATACAACTCCAGATCATGCCACTATTCGCTTATGTGAGAGATTGATTAAATGCTTATTTGGTTTGGTTAAATTGAAATGGTATATATAGTGATTTGGTGATACTAAGTTGACAGTTATGCATGTGAGCAATAAGTTTATACTTATGAGTATTATGGAAAATACATATGTTATGATTTGTGAGATTTATGTCATGTTGACTGTTATGGATTGTCTGTGGGAAGGCTTACGGCATGGGGGTAGACCCATGTCCGTGCCGGTGACGTACCTCTCCAGGGGGGTCGTGACACTAAAGGGCCTGTTTGGGAACCTCAAAGTCTCATCCAAACTCAATTTGGTGATTGAGATGATGTCGTAATGAGATGAGATGAAAATGATGTATTCATATTTGGATGATTTGAGAGAAAATGATGTTAAATAGGGTTTGAAATTATATAAAAGGGTATGTATGATTGTGGCTAGTTGAAATAGGTTTATGGATTTTTTTAATTTGTAAAGGAGTAGAAATGGTAATAAATTGATCCCATAGTTTGAGGACCAGACTGCCAACAAAAGTGAATATAATTACTTTTTTTCAATTTTGTATTTTTTTTTAAAATGTAATAACGGTAATAGAAGCATATTGTACCTTAAAAAATTATTTTGGATTTAATTATATATTTTACTCAAACAAATAGAAGAACATTGAGATAAAAAAAAAAGAACCAAAACAACATTGCAATTTTCTAGCTGCCCATGATTCGAACCAAAAACAAAACAGTCACGTGGAAACTTGTGTATTTTCCCAACAAAAAAATAACCGTTATTTCTCCATTATTCATTGCGTTTAATCATCGAATGATTTTGGACACATATATAGAATAAAAAATAATTTGAGGACCAAAATGAGACTAATTGATTAGTTTAAGTTAAAAAAAAACTAAACAAAAATAGTTTTAGGAGCCAAGGAAATTGAGCTCATAGTTTGAGGACCAAAATGCCTATAAAAGTGAAGATAATTAATTTTTTTCCTTTTAAAAAAATGCAGTATTGAGAATAGAAGAAGATTGTAATTAAAAAAATAATTTAGGGATTCAATTGTATATTTTACTCAAAAAAACAAATAGAGGAATATTGAGACTAAAAAAAATAACATTGCAAATGAACAAAAATAATTTTTGTTTAATTAAATTAATATCAATTATATATATATAATAATAATAATATAATTCTATATATGAGAAAGAGAGAGAGAGGTGTGTGTGTGTGTGAGAGAGAGAGAGAGAGAGAGGTGTGTGAGCGAAAAATAAAAAAAAATGATAGATAGAGAGAAAATTATAAGTATAATAAATAAGGATATGTTAAATTACTATTTTGCCTAATTTTTTTTTATATCTGTATTAGAGTATAGGTAATTATAGGTGTATGAGAAGACATAGTTTAGTAACTGTAAGAGAAAATGATATGATGTTGTGGATGAGATGAGAGTCCAACTAAGCAGCCAAACAGTATTGTTCATCGAGTTCTGAGATGAGATGATGTTTGAATGAGATGAGATGATGTTATTGGAGTTCCCAAACAAGCTAAATAAACATAGTTGAAAATTTAAAAATTTGTTTGCCAATTTTTGAAACTTCAAGAGTATTTTTTGTTCCTAACTTAAAACTCAAGTGGTCTTTAGTGTAATTTAGCCAGAATGTTTTACAAACATTCATAAATGCATGATGTGATAGGGACGTGGCAGATTATACATTGTTGGTGACAAAAAATGAGAATTTTACAAGCTTCATGACTTTAAGCAACTTGCTCTCCCCAAATCTTGAGGTCTTATCTTTTCATCAAATCCGTAAAAGAAATATGATTAAACTAAATTAAGAAAAAAAATTACATCACGATTTCAAGATTGGACTTTCCTTCCTCTTCTGAGTTTTATTATACACACAAGAATCTATTTAAATTAGATTTTATAAATAACCTTTTCCTTATCTAGTCTTTGTCCTTTGGAATAAAATCAAAAGAATTTATTTTTTCCTTTTATTATTAGATTTTATAGTTTGAAATTAAAGATTTTACCCTAAATTAATTCAATAAAAAAATATATAATCTCTTCTAGGCATAGTGTAAAACTCGAACCGAACATTAATCCAAAAAAGGACTGGGGTGGTTGGATCATTGGTTCAACCGCTTGGTGACTGAGTCAATAATTGAACCGTTCAAATTAAATATATATATATATATATATCAAATTTGATAAATAATTTAAAAGTATAATTAAAGCTCATAATGATAATAGTTAATAAACTTCATGGTATAAAAACTGATTAATTTTTTAAATGAAAAATAAAAAAGTATCATGAGCCAAATAATTTTTTAAATGTAAAATAAATTAAAATCATGAGTCTTATAACCCTAACCTAAACCTAACTTCAAATCTTGCACTCTCTCATTGTAGTTCTCTTTTTTCTTGGCCGCCTCTCAGAGTCGCCTCTCTCATTGCCGTTTCATCTCTTGCTTCTTTCATTATCTCTCTTGATCTCTCATGTTCTCACAAAGTGGGTCCTCAATCTCTCAACTCTCTTGAATCTAATTTGTTGGTGAATAAATGTCAATCTTCCTTGTCAATAAATTCAAATATTTTGGGGTGTTTCAATAAATTTGGCCATCTTTTCGTGCTTCAGAATTGCCTTTCACCCCCTCAAGTTTAGTTAAAATTGCAAAACAGCCCAACCACTCTTATATAAGCTCACACAACCGATCCATTTTTATTTAGGGCTTCATTTCGTCATCCACCATTCTTTTTATCCTCCCATTTCACCCATTGGCCCTCCACCACCGCCACCAACCCAGACCACCGCGCACCACTTCCAGCCACCTCTGGCTCTGTCGTACGCCTGCGAACAGTGGCCCAGCGTCGGCAATTCTTCTTCTCCTCTCGAGGTGACAAATTTCCTCCTTTTTTTTCTTCCATTTGATGTTCACTTTGATTTTTGCTTGTTTTCTTCCTATTTCTTGTGGATGATTGATTAATGTAGGATCATTTTCATCTGTAAACTACCAAATTGATTGATTAGAAGCTATCCTCTCCTCATCATTGGTGTTTCTTCATTCCCTTTCTCACTTTTCGGTCCTCTACCTTGTGGGTTGTCCTGTGTTGCTGTGAACTCAAATTGTTGTGGTTTTCTTACTAAACTTGTAATATTTTGAACTCTCTTTAACAATGATTTGGCACTTGGTTTCCATATCCTTGAATTTGGGACCCAATAGGGTTTGGGATAAACTTGAAATTGGGGCTTATGGCCCAAAGTCTTTGTTTTGTTGAAATTGGGTGAACAAGAATATATTTATATTAGATTTTATAAATAACCTTTTCCTTATCAAATTTAATAAATAATTTAAAATATAAATTTTAAACTATAATTAAAGCTCATAATGATAATAGTTAATACACTTTATGGTATAAAAACGGATTAATTTTTTAAATGCAAAATAAAAAAATATCATGAGCCAATTTTTTTTAAATGTAGAATAAAATAAAATCATGAGTCAAAGAAAACCCTAAGCTAATCTTAACTTCAAATCTTACACTCTCTCATTGCAGTTCTCTTTTTGCTTGGCCGCCACTCAGAGTTGCCTCTCTCATTGCATTTTCTTCTCTTGCTTCTTTTATTATCCCTCTTGATCTCTCATGTTCTCACAAAGTGGTCCCTCAATCTCTCATTAATCTTGAATCTAAATTGTTGGTGAGGCTTACAATTTTATTCTCATCGTGCCATCGTCTTTCCGTCTCAGGTTCCTTTTTGGCTAGTCAATCTTCTCTAATCTGTGTTGAAACTGCATCAATCTAGTTCGATTTGCGTTGATCTGCTCGTATTCTCTCATATCTATGTTGAATCTTCTCTGATTTATTCCATTCCACCAAAAAACCACCGGAATCAACCGACTTGAGGTCCTCCTTAAACCCGACGAGTCACTTGCATTCCGATCAAGAAGACTGGATCATACCTATCTACTGGCTGGTTCACCGATTTCCAATCTGAATCGGCTGGTCCAGTCCGGGTTTTTCATCTATGCTTCTAGATATGACTAGCAACAATCATATAAGATTTTATAATGCACAATATCTTTGTTTGTTAAAAATTGTAGTGTGATTCTAAAGTTTATACCTATAATTTATTCACCAAGATATGTATATATATATTCTTTTGTAGGTGTTGTGAGAATTAGGTAAGCACTATAATACATAGCATCCAAAGTCTAGGAAGAGATCATGAGGTTTGAGGTGGGCTTTGGGAATTTCTATGGAGAAGATGAAGATGAAGAGGAGGAGGATGAATGCTCGATGGCTCATGAGGATTACATAAGCCATCCATATATCTTTATCAAATCAATGATATACCAAAAAGGTAAAATGAATCCAAAACAATAATGACTCATTATATTATAGTCTTTATAAAGTAGAATCCAAAATTAATTTTTTCCATTAATGAGGAAATTGAATACCTTCACCTATGGAAACAGGTAAAACTGTCGGTTCAAATATCAGCGGTTTGAAGTCTTACAAATCCTCATTATTTCTACAACTATTTAAGGTATACATCTCTTTCGTAGCCTCCACAATAGTTCTTCTTTCATATCCAAACTATTATCTTATTTGTCTCTCTTCAAAAACTTTTCAGACTTCGTAATGGCGATTAGCAACGTTTCTTCTTTTCAAACCAGATTGAACGAGCAATGGTCATTGGGGCTCGTATTACAATCTTATGTAGCACGGGACAACGTCAATAAATTGAATAAAGATCAACTTGAACAAATTGTTCAAGATCTAAAAAACCAAGTCTCTGTAAGTGATTCTTCTTTTTAATTCTTTTTTCTGTTAATTTTAAATCTAGTTGAGATTCAAACGTGTTAAATTAGTTATGGAGAGAAATGTAAACATGCCATATATTGGTTTTATAAGTTTTTTTTTTCATTTGATTTTTCCTATGACTAAGATTTAGACTCAAGTCATCTAATCTTGGTTCAATTACTCTAAATTAATAATTTCTTGGAATGAACTTGAGTGTCTATTAATCTATTTCTTTATATATGTTAATCACTTATTAACCCAAGATATATAGCAAGGTAAATATGCTTCTTAGCATATACTTTTGTATGACTTCTTTGTTTTAACGAGTTTTCTTACCATTTTGAATCAAATTTAGAAATCGGTCAAGGAGATGAAGGTTTTAAGTTGGACAAAGGTTGAGAGGAGAATTCTAGGGCCGATTTTTCTCTCGCTACTAGGCCATTATCTATCATTTTTTAGATAGGGAATGATGTCGCACGAGGCAAGGTGAGCTTGTTGTAATTTTTTCCATAAGTTCATAGTGTAATTTTTAATTTTTGTTATTATCACTGAATATGACAATTAAAGATGAAATATTTGCCCAAATTAGCATAATCAATAGTAAGATGAGTATTTATATATATGCTTCTTAGGTTTCAAGAAGTAATAAACTCGAACAATTTTTTTTATGATTAAGAAATTATTTAAACTCTAAGCTAATTCCCTTGCTCTCCCCTGCAGACTACTAGGAGAAGAGGAAGAAGGACAACCAACAAGGTTGTGGGGAGTTATTGGTCTCTTATGAACTTCCACAAATTTATGTCCAAAATAACATTAACTTGGGCAATGTTTGCATAGCTTTTTTCCTACCTTAGATGTTATCTTTGTTGAACTTTCTCTTATCCTACAAACATGTATTTTAACTCATATTCATCTAATAAAAATTTGACTAGATTTATGATACACATACAAAATTAATTATGTGCATAGATAGATTTTTTATTAGTCCTTATGGAAATTATTGTATAGACAATCCTATATAGGGAACTCAATACATGTTGCCAATATTCATTTGCCTAAAGGCTTGGGGATTGGATCATCCAAAAAAAGGGAACAATGCACTATGATGTGTGATGTTGTAAGTTTCCTTTTTCATATTCAATTTCAAGTTTTATTATAATTATATATGTTCAAACATATTTTGAAATATTATTCCATTTTTGTAGGAAAAGAATGACATGTCTTCCTAAAACTAATATGGGTTCAATGGATTATAGTAAATAGATAATGAAATCTATGAATTTTTTGTCGGAAAGTTTCATTGTACGATATGAATGATTCATACAAAAGAAAATGAGTAAACTACCATCCGGGTCCCTGGATTATGTAGGCGCTACCGAATTGGTCCTCAGATTAATGAAATAGGCAATAAGCCCCGAATTTGACAACGTTAGTCAAATTAGTCATTCTGTCAACTCGCTGTTTCAAAAAACGCTGACGTGGCCGTTAACTACTGATGTGGCACGTTAAGTGCCACGTCAGCAGTCGAAAAATTGAAAAAAAAATTGTCAAATGTGTAGGATTTGCCACATAATTCTAATGGGCTAGGCACTTTACTGATCCTAATTTCTAATATGAGTTGAATCAATAAACTGCATTTGGTTTTTTTTAGAAGAATATATTTTGGGGTGATTTTTGTTCACAACAAAAAAATGATAAAATCTCATATAACATTATCACTTACAACTTCATTTGGCTCATGTCTCTTGGTATTAGTTTTTGAAGGATGTTTTTCAAAGATTATGAAGTTGACCACCTCTAAGACTGAACGAAATGTACTTGATGATTTTTTATGATGGTAGTACTAAAAACACAAGACAACACATAGACATAACTCATTAATAATTATAATGAGCTATTACTTTTTTTTATCATCAAGTATTATAATATTCAATCACAATCAATATATAAATGAATTTCATTGATTGAACTTGTGTAATTTTATTTTTCCATCGCAATCTTTCAGGTTAGTTAGCTTATGAAAAATGTAACTAAGACCATACAAGTTTCTTTCAATTAGTTGCCTGAATGAAAAAATGAATTTAAATGTATAAATATGTATATTTTATTTTGAGTAAACTACCATCCAGGTCCCTGGATTATGTAGGCGCTACCAAATTGGTCCCTAGATTAACGAAATATGCAAATAAGCCCCCAAATTTTACCAACGTTAGTCAAATTAGTCCTTCTGTCAACTCGCCGTTGCAAAAAACGCTGTCGTGGCCATTAACTGCTGATATTAAGTGCCACATCAGCAGTCGAAAACTGAAAAAAAAAATTGCCAACTGTGTAGGATTTACCACATAATAATTAATATTTAAAAAAAACATTTCATCTATCCTTCAAATTGGTCCCTTAGTTCAATTTTTATCCCATTGTTTTCAATTCCCCCTCTTTTTCATCATCTTCATTCATTTTAGTCCCAAATTCTCAAAATAAAATCGTAAAGTGTCCCAAAACTCTTCCAAACATTCCAGTTTAGTCCTTAGAAGTATTAAAAATCCTAAAACCTAAACCATAAACCCTAAAAAAATCTAATTTGAGTAATTAGGTCCCTCACCCATTCTTATCCCATTATTCTCAATTCCCCCTCTTTTCATCATCTTCATTCATTTTAGTCCCAAATCCTCAAAATAAACTTGTAAAGTGTCCCAAAACTCTTCCAAACATTCCAATTTAGTCCTTAAAAGTATTAAAAATCCTAAAAATTAAAACCTAAACCCCAAACCCCAAACCCCAAACCCTAAACCCTAAAATTCAAACCCTAAAACCCTAAAACCTAAAAAAAATATGATTTGAGCAATTAGGTCTCTAGCCCATTTTTATCCCCATATTCTCAATTCCTCCTCTTTTTCATCATCCTCATTCATTTTAGTCCCAAATCCTCAAAATAAAATTGTAAAGTGTCCCAAAACTCTTCCAAGCATTCCAGTTTAGTCCTTAAAAGTATTAAAAACCCTAAAACCTAAACCATAAATGCCAAACTCTAAAACCAATTTTTATCCCGTTATTCTCAATTCCCCCTCTTTTCATCATCTTCATTCATTTTAGTCCCAAATCCTCAAAATAAAATTGTAAAGTGTCCCAAAACTCTTCCAAACATTCCAATTTAGTCCTTAAAAATATTAAAAACCCTAAAACCCTAAATCCTAAAATCATAAAACCCTAAACCCTATAATCCTAAATCCTAAATCCTAAATCGTAAAACCCTTAAGCTTCCAGAATCGTCTCTTCTTTTCAATGGCTACTCATGTTGTCTTTGCTCCTTTTCTCAGAGCGAGAAAGCTCTCTGAGAATGCCGTTTTGCCTTCTAGGGCTTCTCCTCTCTCCGCCAGTTACGATCTCTCTAGGTGAGTCTTTCGATCGATCTGATCTTCGAAGCCTTTTCAGTTTTCTCCTTCTTTTGCGTTTTTGTGTTTTTTGGCGTGAAATTGAACGGTTGTGGTTTTTGGATGGATTGTTGTACTTGTATACAGTGCGGTGGAGACGAAGGTTTCGACAAGAGGGATGGCTTTGGTGGCTACCGATTTGAGCATCGCGATACTTGAAGGAACCTATGCATAGGTAATTTCAAATCTCTATTAGTTTTCCAGTCCGATTATGATTTTGTGAAGAAATTAAAAGGAATCTTAACTTTGTTGATGATCTCGGAATTTTTCGATGTGTAGCACCACAATTTCAGATCTTTATTAATTTTCCAGTCGATTATGATTTCATGAAGAAATTAAACGGAATCTTAATGTGCGCTTTTTTCAATCTGGATTTGGGATTTGAGATGATGATGAATGATGAAGATTAAAAAATTGTTTTAGGGAGTTTAGGGATTAAAAAAGAAATTAGGAATTTTTGTGAAATTAAACTTAGGGTTTAGGATTTTAGGGTTTAGGGTTTTTAATATTTTTAAGGACTAAATTGAAATGTTTGGAAGAGTTTTGGGACACTTCACAAATTTTATTTTCAGGATTTGGGACTAAAATGAATGAGGATTATGAAAAAGAGGACAAATTGAGAATATTGGGATAAAAATGGGCCAGAGACCTAATTGCTAAATCATATTTTTTTTAGGTTTTAGGGTTTAGGGTTTGGGGTTTGGGGTTTATGTTTTAAGTTTTAGGATTTTTAATACTTTTAAGGACTAAATTGGAATTTTTGGAAAAGTTTTGGGACACTTTACATTTTTATTTTGAGGATTTGGGACTAAAATGAATGAAGATGATGAAAAGAGGGGGATTTGAGAATAATGGGATAAGAATGGGTTAGGGACCTAATTACTCAAATTAGATTTTTTTAGGGTTTATTAGGATTTAAGATTTTAGGGTTTATGGTTTAGGTTTTAGGGTTTTTAATACTTTTAAGGACTAAAATGGAATGTTTGGAAGAGTTTTGGGACACTTTACAATTTTATTTTGAGGATTTGGGACTA
>QANZ01004041.1:0-24777 GCA_003254925.1 Chamaecrista fasciculata
TACCGTGTTTTTCCGCTGCGCCAACCCTATGATTTCCCTACAGTTATCTCTTTATCTTTTAACATGATGGAGAAAAATTAGGAAGAGTTTTCCTTAGAGAGTGAAGAGAGGTGTGTTGCCTCTTTCACTTCTTTTTTTCCTCTGTCTTTATATTGGAGTAGATCTACTATCTTCATGTATTTGAGAGGAGATTTGGGTTGAGTTCTTGACATTCTTAGGCGTAGGCGTGTTGCTTAAGTTTCTTTGATTCTCCTTTGTAATCAATTCTGAGAGTTACGTTCTTGGCTGGACTTTATTGTTAGATTTCAGCCATGATTGTATTTCCTTTGTTGTATAGCTTTATGCATGTTATTGCACTTTTTTTTTCTCATAAATGAAGTTCATGTTCTTAGAAAAAAACAGACGAGATCGTCTAACTATTGTGCAGATAGGAATGAAAACAAGTAGATCGTAAGGTATTCCATAGTTTTATTACTATCCATATTCGTATCACTTTATTCTATTCAATATCTATACTCTATTGTATCTGTGTCCTATCTAATATCCAATATTCAACGGATACCCTAATACCTTGAGATATCTTTAAAAAAGATATGAATATAGGATAAGATATCTTATTTTATAAACTGGACATATTAGGTACTCGATATCTATTATCCACCAACTAAATTAAATAAACAAAACTATTATTGATTTATATTTTAAATTTCTTTTAAGATAAAAAATTAAATATAAAATAACTAAAAAATGATTATATAAAATTTATATAATTATATATTATTATATATAAAATATTAAATTGAATATATAATATGAAAAATAAAATAAGTAATAGAGTATCAAATATTGGATACCTGAATTCATTGTGGACGAATATAGAATATCGAAAGACAATATCCGTATCTACCGATATTTAAAAAATATTTACTTTTCACTATCTACCTTATTGAATATCCGACAAATACCCTAATAATGTTGTTTTTGGAGGGATATGAATAGAAACTATCCTAAAATATTACCATCCCTATGTGCAGACTCTCTTACGAAACTGGGTGCTCAGAGTTTGGCCCTCTTAACTATTTAGGAAATCTCCTTTGTAAGAAATTTTTTAATACCTTATTACATTCTTGAAGTCTTAAATTTTCTTCCTTATGTGGTTTCAACACAAAAGAAAGAAAAAAAAATCAGCAAAGAACAAATATAAAAGAGAAAACTTTTAATTTGGTCATTGAATTTATACCGAATCAATTAATCGGTCCTTCTGTAATTGAAATATATAATTTGATCTCTAAATTTAAACTAATTTAATATTTTTTAATTCATAAATTTGTATTAAATTAATACTATTTGGTCCCTAAATTTGTATTAAATTAATGCTATTTGATTTTTAAATTTGTACTAAATTTATACTATTTGGTCCTTAAATTTATAATTTTGGTCCCTGAATTTGTTCCAAGAGCCAAATCGTTAACAATTACAATAATTCATGAACTAAGTAATATATTTTGATTATTCAAGAACTGATTAATTGACTCGATATAAATTTAGGACTAAATAGTAGCTTTTCTCAATATAAAAATTTAAAGATTATAATAAAATAAAAAGCAAGTTAAAAATCTAAGAGAAATTCACGGTATAATTTGATGACTAAAATAAGACTTGTCCGAAAATATTTATACAAGTAAACTAATAATTTAGTCTCTGAAACAAAGATCACTGAGTTACAACTCGATCTCTAGAAGATTGAAATACATATTTAGTCTTTAAAACATTGACATAATATACTCTTTAGTCCTTAAGAGATTGAAACGGTATATTCTTTAGTCTCTGAAAACTTGAAATAGCATACTATTTACTTATTTATTTAGTCTATAGAAAAGATTAATAAATATATTATTTTGATTTTTTGAGGACCAAACTATGCATTTCAATTTTTTGTAGACTAAATTGTTAGCTTTATGGTCTTTAAGGGACCAAATTGCTAGTTTACTTTATTTATATATTCGAAAATGAGGAAAAAAAATCCCCGCAGAGTCAAGAGTGAGTCGAGACCCTCCACCGAGCTAGACCATCACACCATATCGTGGTGCCAAATTCTACCCTCCGATTCTTCTTCTTCTTCTTCGTCTTCGTCCTCGTCTTCATCTTCCTCTTCATTTTCATCTTCATCTTCATCTTCATCTTCATCTTCACGCAGATACATCAGCAGTAACGGAACAATAAATAGCATTCGATTATCCCTATCAATCAATGCCTGCGCACAAGCGGTCCTTGCTGGAGACTCTCGACCATGGAGTAGACACTTCACAACTCTATCACCGGCGCCATGCCAAAAACCGACAGCTCCGACCTCACGAACATCAAGACGACGAAGACGACGACCAAGAAGAAGAACAAGGAGGAGAAGAAGAAGACAAAGGTAAGGAAATTACAACACCACTAGCTGATGAGGGTTGCTTTTCTGCTTTTCGTAATTTCGTTGATCTATATATCTTTGCTTCTTAATTGCTTGCTGCCGAATCGGCTGATTCTTCGGCTTCTCATGTTTTTGGCAGATTCAGAAGAGTACTCATCTAATGCCTCTGAAGAAGCACCTCAGTATACTCTCTCTCTCTCACTCTCCATCTAGAATACATTACGCGAAAGCTCTACTTACTTTAATTAATTAATATCCACGTTTTGATTGTATGCCTCTGTTTCTGAGTAAGAGGTAAGGTGTAAAGTTTGCTGTATCTTCGCCTCTTACGTTAATTTTGAATGCTTTTTGTTGTTGTTCCATGCGTGTTATTGATTGATTTTTCTACATTTTGAATGTATATTTTGATTCTCCCTGATTTGATTCCTAACAGATAGTTTGCATGTTTTCAATATCGTCTCTTCTATCTATGCTTGAAACGGGTCTTCCCTTGCATAATCGAATAAAGTAGTGTTTTCTGTTTCTCGGCGTAGATTGTTTTTGGTGTGCTCCATCAAAAGCATAAGTCCGATGGTTATTATATTTTACGTATCCTTCAGATTAAACACAATTCTGCACCAAATGTCTCATTCGTGAAAAGGTGGATGGGTTATTTCCTTAGTTTTGAATTATGCTTCTAGTGTTATAAGTACGCATGTCGGATCAAAACTCTAAGTTGTATTGATCTGTGTGGCGAAAGTCTGAAACCAACTTATTTGGAAGATTTCCTACTCTCCTGCTTATGATTTGGCATCGTAGCATTGGTCAGTAGCTACCCAGTCAAATTTATTTCTCTAGGCAACAGAGACGATTTAGATGACAAGATTTTTCTACAGTCTACATGTGCATTGAACTGCTGGAAAGCTGCTGAATTTTCTATTCCATCAGCTATGAGGGAGTCAAGATTTTTGTGAAAACAAGGGTCAATAAACTGTATTATGATTTGAGACGTATTAAAATTTCTCTCTGCCAAGGTTCAATAGCTTGTGGTTGGATATACACCTTTTCAAATGCTGACATCAAGTTTATGTTTGTCTCTTCTGCAGATATATATATGTGGAACTTCTTGAAATTCGTAAAGAGGTCCAATGTCCAATTTGCCTTGGTATGTATGTTTGACCTTTTTTTTAAGACAATTGAGCACTTGAACTATATATATATATTTGCTCGGCTATAATAAAAATGTACTAATAGCTGTAAGTTAAGATACTATTCCTACCGCTAGTAAATTTCATGTGTCATTACGCATGTTTTAGAAGTTAAAGATCATGCTTTACAAGTAATGAAGTATAATGAATACCATTCTGTGCCTCTTCTCTTGCCTTGAGTGTCAAACTGTCAATTAGAATCATGTGAAGGCAGCTAAATTGTTCAGTTATCTTCATTGCATATATTTTGAAAGGGAAAATAAGTCAGATATTGAAAATAATTATTGGTCCATATGTAATCCTCTATTAGTAAACTTTCGTGCTTACAAAATGGTTGTTCTGGCAGCAGTCATTCATCTGGTGCGTGACTTTTCCGATTTGTTCATTAGGATTGATGTTTAGAATGTATATTGTATAATTCTCTGAGTGTCTCATGGACAACCAAATAAATAGAGTTCTTTAACACATTTTGGAATGGTGAGTGAGTTGGATGTGATAATGAGAACTTGATACCTGAGAGGAGAAAGTATCCTTGTCAGAATCAGTTTGCTAGTGTGACCTAATCCAGTAACTTCTACCATCCTTCCTACTTTTTTTTTCTTTCATTTTGTATCTCTTATTTTCAAACAATATTGATAGACTTTAATCCGGTCAAAATGCTTTTACACGTGTCTATTTTCCACCATTGGTGGAATGGAAAAACTAGGTGAGGGTTGAAGGGCAGCTTGATGTGCAGTTATGATGATAGGATGTAAGATATCAGAGGAAAGTGCTTTGACTTTTCTTACTACAAATAATAAAAAAAAGGAAAGTGCTTTGAAAAATTTTCCTCTTTCTAATTTCCATGTATTCTTGTTTATGTGTTGGTAAGTATAAATTTTTTTCAAATTCAATCATGCAAAGGGCCACTATATTGCATTTGCATTCAATATTGAGTTACTCTCGAAATAGGTAATAGGTATCCTCTGAAACATCTTCAACCATTACTGGCTTTAGAAGAAGCAACCTTGATGTTGAAATCCATGTTAAATCTATCTAGTGCCAGCAAAGTATCAAAGTATCCTGATGTTGAAAATTTTAATGCAGTCTCATTTCTTATTTACTGCTGGTTCTCTAATCTTGGGAACACACTATCACATAATGGAATTGCTTTCTAATGTGATCATTCCTATGTTTTCAAACCTCACTTTCTGAGAAGCAAAAGTCTCTTCTATAATTTAAGCTAAGCTAAACTACAAACTCCAATTCAATATGAAGAAATGTGTGCATTATTTACTGACATCACTAATGTTCAATCAGTTAATACTAATGACAAGAGTCTTGAAGCAATTAGAAAGTCTAACTTAAATGTGTGAACCGTATAAAGTGATTATAATTGTAGCCTAAGTGAACCTATGAGATCTTAGTTGTGCTTAGATCAATAATTAGATAATTACATCTACAACCTGCCAATTAAGTATTGCTTTCCTGATTATCTGAATATTTTGACTGAAAAGATCAGTAATTGGGAACTTGTTCAATTATTTACTACGAGTAAGTGAAAACTATTGCTTCTATTCACCATGAAGGAAGTGGGGAGGGGGTAGGGAGTGTTCAAACCTGCCAGCTCATTCGATTTTAGATTCTATTCTGGCAAAGACATTCTATTTGGTGTATAACCATGAACTTTTGTGCTTAAACAGGAATTATTAAGAAAACACGAACTGTTATGGAATGCTTACACCGGTTTTGCAGAGAATGCATTGACAAGTCAATGCGACTAGGGTAAGTCACATATAAACTTTCTGGTTTTTTTCTCTTTTTCAAATTTCAATCTCGGTTATCTTCTTCTTGCCTCAGTTTTGGCTTAGTGTTATAAGGTTTGTAAGCAGTCAGAATAATCACTTATTTATTGGCCCAGGAATAATGAATGCCCTGCCTGCCGCACACACTGTGCCAGTCGCCGTTCTTTAAGAGATGATCCCAACTATGATGCCTTAATCGCAGCTTTATATCCAGATATTGAGAAGTATGAGGAAGAGGTATAATTCTAAATTCATACCACTTTACACTTTTACATAGAAGTAAAGCTTTTTCCAGACTTTGAATAGTAATATCACTCATTGTATCTCTGCAGGAGCTTGAGTTTTGTGAAGAAGAGAAGACCCGCAATAGGCAGGTGAGAGTAATTCTTGGGTAGACCTAAAACCTCCTTTGTGACATAAATTATTCCTGGAATATACATAGGTAGCATCCTGCCCCTCTTTAGTCTATTATGCTGAGCTTTCTACAACCGAATCCTAGCTCCTTATACATATCTCGTGGTTGTTGCTCACTTTCATCCCTATTTTTCTAAAATACTGGTCAACTGTTTCCAGTCTTTGGCATTCTCTGGTTATCAAGTGTAGCTTTTAAAATTTTACTTTTCTTCCTGGTGTGTTGTTTAATAGCTTTGTTGACTTGATAGATTCAGGCTTCAATAGCAGAAGTTGTTCAGCGGCAATCTGATGCACTGGGAAAGAGACGTGGTAAAGATACACCAGATGCATTTGTTACAAGACCACAGCGCAATCAGCGAATTGTTCATCCCAGGAGACAAAACCAAGACATTGAAGGATCTGAAGATAATGAAGAGGAAAATGGAGCTAATGGAGAAAAAGACTTATCTTCCTCTGATGAGCGTTCTACAGAACTCAGGCTGAGAAGGGGAAAGAGACAAGCCAGACCACGCCCCTCTCAGCCTTTATCATCAATGGTAAGCCTAGATGGTAGTTGCACTGAAAGTGATATGAAATTATGAATATAAGTAGAAACAGATGAGGAATTTTTTCTAAGCAGGTGTCAAAGCATCGTAAATTCACTTGGGGAAAGGGTGGTTCTAGGAGTCACAATCGGCATGGCAGTGGCAGTGGTAGTAAAAGCAAGAACTCTCGCAGCAATCACTTATCTAAGTTGGTTGATTATCTTCGAAGCATAGACGAAATCACTGATGAGGTATAGGTTGTTATTATCTCTTCTTTTTGTGTCTAACAAATCCATGGGTGGCAGATGCTACTATTTTTCTTATTTTCCTGTTTCAGTTCAATGCAATAAATAGATGCTATATTCTTTTTTGCAGATAGATGTCCATCTCATGCTTGTTTCTTTGGACAAAGAAAATATACCAAGTTTGCAGCGGCCACACCTTTGTTGCCGACCTACTTTGTCTGTCAACCACCTTTGCGAGGTGAGATTTCTCTTTGATCACTTGTTTCTGGCCGTGGTAGTTCTCAGTCTAGTCAATTAAAAATTGTTTATGTCCACTAAAAGCCCAGTGATTGTTATACCTTGTATTTGCAATATCCTTAGTTCAAACTTCTAAAAGTGGATATCAACATTTTGGATCACATAATGTTTTCTTTTACATTAATGCTATCACATATTTGTGAAATTTGCATGATGTTTGTTTTCTTGAGCTGATGTTTATTTTGATTCCTCATAATGACTTTCTAATACTTTTTATTTATCATTTTTACGTAGTATGTTGCTCATCAGACACCTTTGCCAGTTGAAGAAGTTCAGATATTGGCAGTGAAAGGATGCTTAAGTAAAAATTGTGAGAAGTCAGCTGATGAGACCTTGATGTATGATGAGCTAACTACGCTTATTTTGGATCCATGCAAAGATGAATTGGAAATTTTGCAAGGGCATGAAACCTTGGCCGGGCTTAAATCCAAATGCATTTCCAAAAGTGAGCATTTGGTGAGTACTAATAATAATGAGAAGACTAAAATGCATAAAATCTCTTGAACTTTAGTCACTATGCAAAAAATCCTCCTAAAACTTTGAAAAGTAGCACAAAAAAAAAACCTATGAATTATTGATTTTGTGTAAATAATTGAGGTCAAAGTGTATTTTTAGTCCCATAACTTTTATTTCAGTCTCAATTTGATCCCATAATTTTTTTGTTGCACTTTTGGTCTCATATCTTTTGGTCAGTTTACAGAATTGTTCCATATCTATACAAAAAGTTTCACTGTCAGTACCACCTGACCCAAAGATATGAGAGTAATTTTACAATCTGGCCAAAAGATATAAGACCAAAAGTGCAACAAGGAACCAAATCAACAACTTGAGCAAAAGATATGAGATCAAAAGTGTAACAAAAAAAGTTATGGGACCAAATTGAGACCTAAGCAAAAGTTATGGGACCTAAAGTGCACTTTGGCCTAATTTTTTTTTGTTAAAATTTTCATTGAAAAAAAATCAAGAAATTTTGTTTTTTTTTGTTTTTTACTACTATTAATTACAATAATAGTTAATTTCAATTTTGGGTTAATATAAAATGCAATAACAATCACACAATTATATCAAAAAATGTGATTTTTTTTAATGAAAATCTTAGCGAAAGAGTTTTTTTAAACACTAATAAGTAAAACATTGAAGGAGAGTTTTTGACACAATGACTAAAGAGGTTTTGTGCATTTTTAATGAGAATATTTTCTCCCAATTTTTGAAGTTCAGGAGGTTATCCATCCTTTTTCTGCTGTTTCAGATTCTGGCATACAGGCAGAAGGAGACAAGAGAGCATTCTGGCATACAGTGTATTGTTACATGATGATAAGGAGATTTTTTTTACTTTTTTCTCTTTCTCAGCAATGTAGACAGCATATATAGCAATTTCTATATACTTTTTCTTAATCAAGTGTAATTTTATAAACTTTGAAACATATATGAGCAACATCAATGTCATTCCTTGAGCTTAATATTAACAAGAGTATTTGCATCATTCTATCAATCAATGTCTTACAAATGAATACAGATACTGTCACAATTGATATTTGATCATGTAACTACAATTTAAGGGAAAAACACATATTAAACAGAATCAGGTTCATGAGTTTTTGAACACTGATTCACATATCAATTGAATAAATCCTCCAATCATCTCATTCTAGCAGCATGACTGGAGACTATATTGCGGTTGAACATCTTCTGACTTTCTCTTCTGACTTGGGCCTTGTGGTTTCCTTAGAAGACCTATTATTAAATCATCATGCAAAATGAAATAGGGTCAATATTTATTTAGAAAAAAAAAAAGTTTTTCTTTAGAAGGTCAAAACCTCAGTTTGGTCTTTGAATTATAAATTTAATTCTGTTTTGACCCTCAAATTTATCTTTTGTGACTAAAAAGAGATTTTTATTTATTTTTCAATTTACTTATTAAGACACATATAAGAGAGAAGTCATACATTTTAGCTATCTAAGTCAAAGATTACATCATAAACAAGACGAAAACGCATTTTAAATATACGGTGAAACAAATAGAAAAGTTTGATGTTCAAAATAGAACAAAAAATGATTTGGCTCAAGTCAAATCCGGGGACTAAAAAATATGAATTTAGTACAACTTCAGGATCAAAAAATACAAAATCAATTCAAATTCGAGGATCAAATTGTCACATGAACCAAATCATGTATTTTGATTATTTAAGGATGAATTCATTGACTCAACATAAATTTAGGGATCAAACAGTAAGTTTTCTTGCAAAAATAAGTAAAGAAAGTTCAAGGAGGGTTGATGAATATACTTTTGGGGACAAAATCGATGGCTGAAATTAGAGACTTGTCTGGCGTGGGTAACCATTGTCCTCCTCAATTGTTTCAATGCCTTCTCTTCCTCTATATGCATATACTCATCATTTTATCAGTATCATTGCTTATATATATATCAATATGGTTTGATTTGAAAAATGCCATAAAAATTCTATACCATTTTAGCTGCTTCACTCTTCAACATCATTTCTTTCTCTTTTATCTGTAAAAGAATCTTTTTAGATTTCAATACACCACCACTATTAATTCTTCATCTCACAAGAAATTAGTTACCTTTTCATCAAATTGTGCTCTTTTCATAGAGCGATGATCTACATGTAGATTTCAATACAACATACATGCTTTGGAAGAAGAAAGTCATATTTCTTCATGCTCAAAAAATATTGAGAAAAACTATATTTTAGTCCGATAGGGTGACTTGCAAAAATAGTCCTTCAAGTATGATATTCCCTACAATGTCACCCTTATACCCAAATCTTATCTAAAATTTGATGGTTCAACTAAGAGAATATTAACTTAAATTTTGTTTTTTACTTGCATATAAATTTAAATATGAAAGTCATATTTATTTGCAGGGACTAAATTGACAGTACAGACTACCTTTGAAGGACTAAATTGCAAGTCACTCAATCAGTTGACGACTAAAATGTAATTTTTCTCAAAAATATTTAATTGAATAATTGTTGCTTACTCTTTCAAGATTGGTCGTGCCTTAAAAATTCTCTTTCTGGCCTCTTCAGTCTCCATTCTTTGCCTTTCTTCCAATTTCCTTACCATTTCCTCCTCATGTCTCACTAGACTCACCAATTGAAATGGTTCTGGTTTTGTACATTGCTTCACTTCTGGTTTGGGTGGAATCTGCAAGTGAAATAATTAATTTTAATGATTTTCATCATTAAAAACGGATAAAATCACCTTTTTGGTCCCTAAACTTTATATCAATTTTTAATTTCATCCTCAAAGTTTTACATTTTAATCGATTTTATCCTTTGCGCTAACTCCATCCACTAAATTAACAGCATGTTCCATGTGGCTTATATATGTAGTAAAGTAAAATTGCTGAAAAAAAAAATTAAATTAAGACTTAGGTGAAAAACTATGTAGAGTTTTTCGTTAATTCATCGAATGAAATTAAGATAAAGGATAAAATTGATCGAAATGTCAAATTTTTGAGATGAAATTAAAAATTGATATAAGGATTGGGAACCAAAAAGTGCTTGCTGAAAGGAACGCTGCTTTTCATTAGTAATTCTTTCAGCAACAAGAAAACAACAATTATGTAATCTCTGTGTGGAGGAAATGGATTTGGGGTTGTATTTCTTGGAACAAAGTTGTTCTTATGTGCATGTTCAGACCTCAAAGATAGTTGCAAAATCAGAAAAATAAATTATGATGACAGCACATACGGCTTTCTTCCCATATTATATAATTAATGCTAAAATGCAAAATGTCTTCCAAACTTTGAAAAGCAAAATGTTTATAAATTTATTTTCTAAAACTATCCTTTTTTTATATTATTTTAAAACTTAAAAGGAGTCGGAGGGACAAAATTGACTTTTCTCTCCATAGGGGGGCCATTTTTAAATAATAGGGACTAAATTGAAAAAGAATAAACATGTGAGGGAATAAATGTAATTTTAGCCTTAAAAAAATAAGTAAAATGCAAGAAAAAGGAGTTGAGAAGCGCATGATACTCCGTCCTTGATTGCCTTTATCTTTTCTTTGCAATTAACTCCTCTTAAGGGTTTGTGGATTTTAAAATAATCTTTATCAAAACTGTTGTGCCATTTGATCTCTCTTTTTTTTAACTAAATTAAATTTCATTATATCTTAGTTTATTTACGTTTCAAATTACTCACAGTGTTTTTTTTCCGTTCATTTCTTCTTCACTTCTTAATCATTATAAAGTTGATGATGCCTTCGTTAGTTAGTAATTTTTAGGTGTCATTTCCTTTCTAATGTGAATTTATTTGAAGACATTGGGGCACGTTCAAGATTATATTGCTACAAGTCAATCAGGTATGTACTCAGTGTCATGATTCAATTAAAAAAAATGCTCTATCCCAATTTCTATGAAAGCCCTATCCATTTGTTCAATAAAGGAAATTTTTTTACCAAAAATGTTTAGTTAGTAAATAATAAGTCAAATTGGAAGCAAACGAAAAGCAAACCATGATTTGCTTATTTTTCATATTGATAATTCTCATATTCATGTGTAAATCTCATTATCTATTGAAGAATTCTGAATGCCTTCATATATGATGCATCTTTTCGATTTACACTTTTGATATTAGAGTGCTCTTTCGAAAAAAATTATTTTTAAATTTTGACTTCGATATTTTTTTTAAACATGTTGCATCGATTTATCTTTCTCTAATATATTTATTATTTTTCTTATAAAATGATGGAATAGTAGTGAATATACATATCTTGCAATTAATTCAACCAAAACTTCAACCAACTTGTGAAATTTTCTTCCATCCTTTTTTTTTGGTAGGAATCTTCCATCTTTTACATGTACGTTCACCCTCTACAATGTTTAATAATTGAATCAATTACTTGAAAGAATCAAGAATCAAATTATTGGTAAAGCAATGTATTATTATTAGTGTATATGGATACAAAACTTAGTTACTAAAAAAAAATGTTGTCAAGATATATATATATATATCTTGACAACATTTTTTTTGTGCATATGATTTAAATGAACTTTAAGTATGAGATTTTGAGCATCTAACATATTGATTTGAATAAGTAATTAATATTTATTAATATATCCTGATGGACAATATATACCCTCACTGCATATTTTTTATGTATAAATAGAACTTTTGCAATACCTAAGGTGTTTTGTAAATGCTAATTAAATAGATTATCTTTAACACCAAAATTTTCCTAAAACTAATATTGTTTTACAGCAAATAAATTATCATTCTCTTCTACTAAGAACTAACAAATGAGGAAATAAATTTTATTTCTAGAATATTATCTACAACAATTGGATAGAATTTTTCAGAAGTAATTCAATTTTAGTATTTAACTTCTTGTATCTTAAAATGGCCAAAAAAACTTCTTGTATCTTAAAGAACTTCTTTCCTGTCTATTAGATGCATAATTCAAAATAATGTGAAACTCTATTTCTTTTTTGTTGCCTTATAACATTAGATATATAACTCCTCTAGATTTGGACTTTCAAATGTTAATTTTAGATATCAATAATCATGCATTATGGATTGTTGAATTTTTATCAATAATTATAAAATATGCACTATAATTATTTGTTAAGTTTTTAAAAGGTTACAAACTTTTTTCCTAGATATAAAAATCAAAATTTTAAAATACCAAAACTTTGTACAAATTTTTACAATTTAACACTATATATAGTTATTGGTTACGATATATTTATTTATTATTTTGGAGGTAAATGAGATTGTGGATTATTATTTATTATTTTGTCACTACTTTTTTTCCTCTCATATTCAAAATTTGTAATATACTCTTGTATGCATACTTTTNTGGTATTGAAAGGAAAACTCAAACACGAGCTACAAATTGGGGGAAATGAGTTCCATAACATCATTCCTAACAATGTTACTACACCCATTAGGAGGATTGGAAAAATAATGCAGACCATGAGAGAGAGAATGAGCTAAGGACGCCATCTTGTTAGCCACCATATTCACTTCACGATAAACATGTCTAATGGACACACTGTGTGTGCTTCTCTGCATAACATCCTGAATATTCTTCACTATATTAGCATGAATGTGAAATAATGCATAGTCCCAAACAAACACTAGTGCCCCTGTTGACTCGTCAGCATATGCCATCATTGACATCCTCCCAAACATCACTCATACCTTTCCAAATATTCGAACAATTGGCTCTTTTAGAGACTGAAGGAATCATGTCATTTCCACAATTGTATTTACTCCTAAGGACCTTGACCCATAAAGCATCTTTTTGAGTGATTAAGCCCCAAGCAGATTTCATCATGAAAGCACGGTTAGAGTCTCTTAAGTGTCTAATTCCCAAGCCACCCTTGGATTTATCTCTGCAGACATTTTTCCATGAAAGAAGATGAATTTTCTTTTTATCATTAGTGCCTCCCCACAGAAACGTCCTAGCTGACTTCGCTACATCATCACAAACACTGACAGGCAACTTGGTGGTTTGCATAGTATAAAGAGGGATAGTGTTAACCACCGAGTTGACAAGAACATGTCTGGCTGCCAAGGACAGATGTTGGGCCTTCCAAGAGCTAAGTCTTTGTTGGACTTTATTAGTAATATGCTTATAAAGATCTTTGGAAGTATTCTTATGAATAAGAGGGACACCCAAATACTTACCAAGATCCGCCGTAGGAGAAAACCCAAGAGTTGCACAAATTTGGTCTCTTCTATTATGGCAAATGCCCTTCAAGAAGAAGACACGAGTTTTAGAGGAGCTAACCTTGTGACCCGAGGCCGAACAAAACTCCCTCAGACATTTCGTGATAACTTCAGCACTATCAAGAGAAGCTTCTGCAAAAAGAACAAGATCATCTGCGAAGAAAAGATGAGAAATTTCAAGCCTTCCCCTAGAAAGCTTAATCGGTTTCCAGTTTCCCTGAACCATTTTCGTTTCAATGCAGTGAGCCAACCTCTCCATACAAAGAACAAACAGGTACTGCGAAAGAGGATCTCCTTGCCTAACTCCTCTGGTTGTGTGATAAAGGAATCAGTTTGCTCCCCATTCCAGAGAATTCTCATCTGGCTAGAAGTCACACATTCCATTATGATATTTCTGAATTCTGTACCCAGGCCAATATTGGAGAGTGTTTCTCTAAGGAAATCCCAACTCACTCTGTCATAGGCCTTTTCCAAGTCAATCTTTATAGCCATAAAACCCTTATTCCCTCTCTTTTGATGCATGGAATGAATCACTTCTTGAGCAACAATAATATTATCTCTACTCGGACGACCAGGGATGAAACTACACTGGTTGGGGGAGATAAGTTTAGGAAGATAACCTTTAATCCGGTTAGCAATGATCTTCGTGATAATCTTGTAGATGACATTACAAAGGGCGATGGGTCTTAATTCCTTCAAAGTCTCCGGATTCTCGACCTTGGGGATCAACACTAGAAGAGTTTCATTCACTTCCCCAATAACAGAGGGATCAGTAAAGGCTTGCTTCACAAAGTCACAAACAACTTTCCCAATGATATCCCACTAGCTCTGAAAAAAGGCAGCATGCAACCCATCTCTTCCTGGGGCTTTGAGAGGCGACATACTAAACTTAGCAGACTTGATTTCAAAATCAAAAATATTTCTCTCAATATACCTGATGTCACTCTCATCCAGCTTCTGAAAGTTCCTTACATAAGGAATGGTAGGTGAATTCACTTCATCTGAGGTGAAAAGTTTTTTGAAGAAGGAGACAGCTTCTGTTTTTAGTTCATTTTGCTCAGTAATCCATCTCCCATCCTCATTCTTCAGCATAACAATTTTATTTTTCCTTCTCCTAGAGATAGTTGTTGCATGAAAGAATTTATTATTCCAGTCTCCCCACTTTAGTCATTTGCAATGAGATTCTGGTACCAAACCATCTCTTCCTGCTTCAAAGTGATATTGAGTTCCTCCCAAAGCTCCGCTTTGAGGTTAGTAAAATCAAACTCCAGGTACAAACTCAAGTGATGATCAATGCCTTTCAGTCTATTAAGAATCCTGCGTTTGCGTTTGAAGATGTTCCTGAAAACATTTCTGTTCCAGGAAGACGCATTACGGATAAAATTTTCACTTCCTTCTTTCCAAGAATACCCAACCTTCCAAGAATCCTTAACAACTTCAGGAAAAGTTTCATGAGACATCCAAGCAGCTTGGAAGCGAAAGGGGCAACCCCTCCTAGGCCCGCTGTTAGACTGCCAAGGCTGAACAATAATTGGTCTATGGTCTGATTTAAAAGTCAAACCATGCATAACCACAGCTTCCTAAAATCGCAATTGCCACATGTCATTACAAACTGCTTTGTCAATGCGCTCCTTCAAACAACCTCTCTCCCATGTAAATCTAGGCCCTTTAAACCCCATGTCTTTGAGTCTGCACGTTTGTAGGCAATCATTGAAGTTCCCCATTGATCTAAAGTCATGACCAGATCCTCCAACCTTCTCATGTTCTTGTAGGTAAGAGTTGAAGTCTCCTAAAACAATCCAAGCATCGTCCATGGTTTCCGCAATATCACACAACTGGGACCAAAGAAATTGGCGCTTGTGTGCTTGAGGACTTCCGTAAACCCAAGTGGAAAAACAACTTTGATTTTTCTCCTTAGAAGAGATCCTGGAATGAATCAAATACGGGCCACTGATAATGATATCAACATCCCAATCACTGTCATTCCAGAGAAGCCAGATTCCTCCTGAGAAACCTTCCGTATTCACAATAAATTTACTGCTAAAACCCATTTTATCACAGACTAAATCAACTTTTCTTCCTCCAACACGAGGCTCAACCACTGCAAGTAATGAAATATTATACATATGAACCATCTCCTTCACATGTCTAACAAAAATGGGAGCTCCTGCTCCCCTGCAGTTCCATATTGCAAAATTCATAAGGAAACTAAATAATGCATGGGAACTCGACCAACAATGGCACTACAAATTGTTTGAGTACACCCTGGTGGCCCCCATAGCCTCCAGTTCGGTATTCATCTCTTCTTTCGTCATTTGACGCTGCATTCTGCCCATGAGGTCTGAGACTACGTCATATTTTTTCTCAGGTGGTTTTCCCTGTGTATGCTGGTTTTCTTGCGCCTTCGACCTTGATTCAGCCCCATGATGTTGAGGGGTTCATGAGAGTGTTTTTTTTGGTATCCAGATCCATATTAGATCGACCATGGGCCATTAGTCTTGTGCTCGAAGATGGCCCACTGCCTCTAGGCCCACTTGCTTGCATCTGCCGCACTTCCTTGTTCTCTTTTCCCGGCCTAATAGGTTTTTTCTCCCTTTTTTGAATTATTCTATTATTCACAGCAGATAAGTTGGGTCTCAAACTTTTATTGGAATTCACCTGTTTGTTGCTCTGCCTTCCTCTAACCTCCACAACATCATGTTGCACCCTTGTCTCCGCATCATAAATGACATTTTCCATAACCACATCCTTATTTTTCTCCTGATAATTATCACTCACTTCCATCCTTCCCAGATTTTCCTCCATCAGATCCTGCTCCGGATTTCCGTCCCCCATAACGGCGAATCCGCGAGTACCATCTTGTGTCACCCTAGCCGCCGTCATCGGCCCTTTCCCCGTCGCTGGTGACTGGTGTTGATCCTTCTGAAAATTTTTGCGTGTTGTTTTCCTTGAAAGCATCCAAGGCCCAAAGTCGTCCTCCCCAACCACTAGGCGCATAGAAGAATCAGTATTGGGGTTAATTGGAACTTTCCCCGTCCCATTGACTTGTGAACCAGTGTCAACACTCTGATCAGTCTCCATCTGGTTTGTCTGTTTAGCCATCGTAGGACAGGATTCTTTTCGGTGTCCAAACCTCCCACATTGGAAGCAAATTAAGTGAAGACCTCATACTCCACAGGCATAACCTTATCAAGGATCTGAATCTTGGGTGTCAATTTCTTCCTGAAATCCACTTCTACACATATTCGTGCAAACCTTCCCCTGTTCATATCATCCTCACAGTACTCATCCTGCATAGCCCTCATATGATTAGTGTCAACCTTCAGGTGTTTTGCCAATAAAGCTTCCCATCCTCCATAAAATCTGTTTAGCAAAGTACTCAATAGGCATGTTTTGAATATGAACCCAGATAGATAATTTCCCAATTGTGTTTTCATATGGATCAAACCCAGGGCGCCATCTTTGTACCACCAAATAGTGCTCCGCAATAACCCACTGTCCCTCAAGAAGAACATGCTTGTAGTCTTCAATATTACTGAATCTAACCAGGTAGTGATGATTATGTAGGTCAATCAGTTTAAAATGAATTCCAGCCCTCATCCTTAGTAGTCTCGCTTGGAGAAATTTGAAACTGACTCTTTTCCCCAGTAGGCTAATGATTACCATTCGCCTCCAAGGCCTGTACAGAAGGCGTCGCTCTTCGATATTGATTGGAACCACAGGCCAAGAGATATTGGACATATCCCGTGGAATGCCATTTTCATCAAATCGCTCATCAATTTTGAATTTCAAAATCAGAGTTATCATCAAAAGCTTCATTATCACCTCCTAGGTCAACACCATCTCCATTAAATCCTAACAGTCTATCTCTGTAGGATTTAGGACCAACCTGACTTTCCCCTTGCTTTCCAACCTCGTCCGCCATCTGAACATCCGCTGCAGCAATCCCCTCCACTGTTTCCTTGATCCTCTTGTCGCTCCTCGACAGCAAATCGGCTTCCTCTGTCGAGCTTCCCAGGTTTGCTGAAGTTTGTACGTATTCTCTATTAGTTGTTTAAAATATTCAAAAGATATTTTTATTAAAAATTACTTTTTTTTGGGTAATGATTAAAAATTACTTTTTACTATCTAATTATCATGAGATTTATCCAAGTGGCTTATAATTTCTTCAAGTGGAAGATGATTGTAATTTATTTGTTTAAGCATGAGATTTATCCAAGTGATTTATAAATTGTGAAAATCATAATATATATAATGGTTACAAATAAAAGAAGGAAACTATTTAAAGAAAAATATAAAGAATGTGTAGTTTTATTTTATCTTTTTGAGTTTTTTTTAAAAAGAAATAAATTTGATAGGAAACCATACATGTTACTCTTAAGTTCTGGAGTGAACTTAATATGCTAATATGCTAACAATTCTTGCAAGAATAACATAAGTAAGGGAATTGAAATGAAATTTAACACTAAATGCATTATTTGGTCGTTCAAAAGTTCTGGAGTGAACTTCTTATTTTGATCGAAAACGCTATTTTGCACGGTTTTTAGATAAAAGGCCATTCTATCACTAGCAATCATGAAATTCCTAATTCTTATTTCTTTCTAATTAATTCCCTCACAATGAAGCCAAAACTAGCAAGGAAAACCAACAAAAGAAGAAATCACACGTCATTAGCCCTATCTCCACAGATTCTACCAATTCAAGAAATATGCAAGACAAACAAGCACAACAATAAAGAAGAAAGTAGCAAAATCGAATAAAATAAACCAAAATTATTCATCTCATTCATAAATCGATCACTTCAGTTTAAACTGAACGGTTTCAACAACTGAAGATTTTCCTTGCGACACTAATACACACACAATCATTCAAGAAACCATGCGATTTGATTTCGTAAACGAGAGAAAATTTTCAAAAAGAGAAGCAACGTACGAGAAGGAGCGTAGGAGATTGCACATTCGAACCAAAGCTCGGCCCTGCGTGTGTCCTCGTCGGACTCGTCTATCATGAAATCGAAGAACCGTGGAGCCAAAAACTCATAGGATTCGTCGATCACCGTCACGGTGGCGCCACCGCCTAGTTCCTCTGCCGTCGTCATTTTCAGTTTCAGCGCTTTAGCTTTGGATTTCTATTGGTTTCGACGAAGAAGAAGAAGAAACTAGGTTCATGGTCTGTGTGAAACAGTGGTTTTATGAGAGAGAGATATTTGAGAGATTGATGAGAATGCCAACGGTCGAAAAAACTTTCAAGACCGAAATGGGTATTTGTGTCCGGGACTCGTAGTTGGTTCTAACGTCCAACGACTTCTTCTGGCACTAAACGACATTTTAAAAAAGTTAAAATGTTGTCGTTTTGAACCACTTTGGACTGAAATATTGCTTCATTGTCATAATTATCTATTTTGGTCAAAACCTCAAATTGGTCGTAAATGTTTTACTTGTTTCAGATTGGTCTTACATGTTTTGATGATTTTATAAATTAATCCCAAACTTATTGTCAAGATGCGATTTGACCTCATCTGTTAATGATTTTAGATTTTAGCTAAATAAAGAAAAAAACTCTTCAAAAGTTAACACATAATTTAAAACTCAATTATTTTCTTTTTTGGTAACTAAGCGCTAGTTAGAGTATCCATCGTTGAAAATAGTGACAAATCCTATTGTTGGCTTGCACACACCTCAAAGGGACAATTGGCCCAAGGATTTAAGGTTACTTCATACTCTTAGCTAGAAATCGAACCTGTGACATTTGGTTAAGGATAGACAAATCTCTATCACTTAACTACACTCCTTAAGTTAAAACCATATTATTTGAAATGAAAGAGATGTGACAAATTTTGCTTATTTGACTATGAAACAAGCGATGCACTTTCGAAACCTTATTTGACGTCGTTTGTTGACAATGCTTAATTAGATAGAGAAAATAGTCGTTTAAAGTAATTTGTAGCTTAAGATTTGTCGTATTTGAACTTGAAATAAGATAGATATGATGACATATTCATTAGTTTGAGATCAATTTGAAAAATTATAAAAATATATAAAACCAATATAAAATAAATGAAACATTTAGAACTAATTTAAAATTTACCTCATACATTTGGGACCAATTTAAAGTTTTGACCATGACCATCTATTTATTCCCTTTTATCTTTCTAACTTCCTATATTTTTAAGTGAAGAAACAAAAGGATAGATGTCCTTTTGTAGAAGTAAATTTAACTATAAAAATATAACTTGTATATATGTCTCAATTTGTAGTGTAAAGTTGATTTATCAAAAGTCATCATTGTTTTTTGCTATAATTACAAAATATCTTTTATTAATGTAGACAAAGATTAATATTTATTTTAGTTTGAAGATCTTATCACAAATAAATTATAAAATTCTCTCAATAAAATACTTTTAATGAAAGTCAACTTAAAACATGAGAAATGGAATATATATTACTCCAAGTTACAACTAATAATTACTTAGCACCAAGGCACCAATAATGGTTCGGTGTAGCAAGTTGTACTTTAGATGAGAAAACTCATATTTGATTCTGACAGTTGATATTGTTATAAGAATTTTAGATGGTTCACTTTTCGATCCAAATGAAATTAATTTTAGCCTAAATTATTACACAGATAGACAAAAAAAAATCATTATTTAACAAAAAAAACTAATTAGCTAAAACTTGATAGATTAGTTTAATTCCGAAATATATATATTACTCTAATGCATCGATTGTGCTCCTTTGTAATTGAAAAAGAATGAGGAATCTGCAGAAAACAAGTAAAATATACCATAAAATACTGAAACGTCACATGTAGATGTAATGTCAGAATCATGTAATGCTAATGCATCCATCATCAAGGGCTGCTTTCAAATTTCAACCTTTGCAAATTTGCAATTTCATTCTTCTTCATGGTTCATGCCTCCTCTCAAAATTTAAATGCAATTTCTGTAGTATTTAAATTATTTCCTCTTTAGTATGATCACAAAGTTTCTTTTAAGGTAAAATTATCATTTTCGTCATTAAACTTTACATCAACTTTTAATTTCGTTCTTAATGTTTTTTGCTATCAACTTGGTCTTTAAAATTTTATATTTTAATTGATTTTATCCTTTACTCTTACTTTAATCGAAGATCAGTGACAATATTCTATGTGGCTAATAACATGTAATGTAAAAATAATAAAAGAAACTTAAATCTTAATTCAGATTAAAAAATATGATGAAGTCTGTTATTAATTATTGAAAAAAGTTAGCCAAATGTTAATATTGACCAAAATGTAAAATATTGGGGACAAAATTAACAAAAATAAACATCGAAAACAAAATTGGAATTTGATGTGAAGTTTAAGGACAAAAAATACTTTTGCCTTCTTTTAATATTTGAATTATAATCCCAACAAATGTTAATTTTGAGAAAACTAATATTGTTATTCTTAAAATATTATCGAATTGATAATTCAATCATGAAAATTTGAAATACACAATTTTATAGTTTCTAAAAAGAGCGAGTAATATACTTTTTTAGTCCTTTTTATGCAATAAAAAGTATATATAGTGTTTGGTTTTTTCAAATGCTAATGTTCTGTTTTGTGTATTTCAAATTTTCAAAGACTGAGTTGCCAACTCGATAATCTTTCACTTGTTAATTTTTATTTATGAATTTTTATTCAAACTAAAAAAAACAATCTATAACAAAAATAAAATTTTTTACAACAAAAATATTCTTACCAAGACTCGTCGGCCATAATTATAAATATTAGAATACTTATCACTTTCACTAGTTAATTATTTTGGCTTTTAATTCTGAATGCTTTCTAGTTTCTAGTCTCTAAATTACCAGCAAAGTTATCCTTACAAAAATAATAAAAAATGAAGTGACGTTTAATTAATTCCAATTATACTATTTTCTTCTCGGTGTTTGATTGAGATATCCAGGGCATTTATTTATTTTTGTTTACTGTTTTATTTTATTGAATCATTGAATGCACACTATTGTATTTATATATACTATATCGTGTTTACTTTTACTTTAAAAAGTATGGATAAGTCAAAAATAAACATGGTACATATTATAAGTTCTGAATGATTATGACCCCACCTAGCTATAATTCCTGACTAATTAAATAATCGCAAATTAATTTCTTAATTTTTGCCCGAATGAGACCCAGTTCATTGTTTATTGGGTATATATATACAAGTATAACACCAAAGCTAGTTGCTAATAAAAGCCAAAAGGAAATGATTTATCCATTTAAACGGAATTGTGATATCTTTAATGTTGTTTTCTTTCTCTACTTTAGTTTTTCTCCTTTTGTGAAAGTATTTGTTTTTATTTTAAAGAGTGGGTTTTGGGTCTAAATATATGTTTATTTTTGACTTTGATTGAATCATAGGCTGACTCGTTAAAAAGATCTCAAAGAGAAGAGTAAAACAACATAAGAGAAAGTCAGACACGCCCCCACATGCCATTTAAAGAGGAGAATACGAATGGGACGTGCGTTGTGGTCCAAGGTTATATTTAACTTATATATCGAATAAGTTCTCTTTTTTTTATAAATAAAAATATTTCTTCACTATTTCAATTGCTCATTATATTTTATTAGAAATGGAGCTTCTTTCTGAGAAAATCTACATAGTTTCTTCTTCTCTCTTATAGTTCTTTTATAACTATAAGAAATTGGATTTTCAATGGCAACTTGTTGGTGGCGAAATGAATATTTGTCATGGAAAGACCCTCTTCAATGGTGAATTATAGAATTTGTCATTGAATATATATATATATAAATATAATATATTATAGCATATGTTTAGTGGCAAATATCTATAAATCATCACCATAAAGTAATAAGTTTGCCACCATTAACTTTGGTGGTGAGCTATGTTATCACCAATTGATACCTTAAATGATTAATGATATGATTTTAGTTGGTAATATTTTTTGCTTTTAGTGACCAATAATTTTGCTAAAAACGATTTAGTGACAAAATGTTATTTCGCCACTAAATGGATCGGTGGCACCACTATAGGCAACAAATCCAGTGTCAATATTTTTTACCACCAAAAACCTTTCATGGCGAGTTTTAGGGGTCAATGATTTACGCCACCAAAAACCCTTTTTTTTTTTTTTAATGCATCGGCCGTAGAAATATTGCTTTACTTTTAATAGGTAAATTTTCTATTTGGTGTAGTTCTTTCAAGAGTACAGTTCGATAGGTGTCCAACTAAATATATTACATTGTATTTTGTTATTTTATATGTTTGGGTCTCCAGGTATGATCTCAAGATTCTGTCTTCTTTCATAAAGTAAATTAATGATTTAATCTCAAAAAAAAATTTTATTTAATAACTAAAATTATAAAATTTAACTTTAAAAAAATTGTGATAAATTTAATTATTTTGTTAAAAATATTTATTAGAATTTAATTATAAATTGAATGTGATTTTAAATTTAGATAATATTACAATTAATAATTGAAATTAAAAAAATGTATTTATTATTAAATTTTATTTCGTATAGGCTAAATTAGAAATATTATTACGTTTTTTTAGAAATTAAATTATTAATTTATTTTTTGGTTAAATATTTACTTTGGTCTTCAAACTATAGGGTTAGTTTCATTTTGGTCTTCAAACTATTTTATTATGTTTTGGTCCTCAAACTATGGGATTAGTTTCATTTTAGTCCTCAAACTATTTTTTGTTCCATTTTGATCCTCAAAATATGATTTCATCTAGTTTCTACTATCATCTCTAACTTGCACAGTTGAAATGAATTATTGCTCACTTATATGTGTCATAATAAGCAAGTTGACAAAGTGAGAAAGAAAAATATTCATTTTTAGTCACAAATTGGAGATAAATTTATGGTTGATTTTTCTTTTAAAGAGTGAAAAATTTCCTATTTCTCATTGCCAAGTCACTTATTATAAGTTTTTGAGGACCAAAATGAAAAAAAAAATTATGGTTGATTTTTCTGTTAAATAGTGATTTTTTTTTCTCTCTTTGCCAAATCACTTATTATAAGTTTGAGGACGAAAATGAAATATATATATATATATATATATATGAAAGTTTGAGGACTAAAACAGAATAAATGTGAAAGTTTGAAGGCCAAAATGATACAAATGTGAAAGTTTGAGGATCAAAATGAAACTAATACCATAATTTGAGGACCAAAATGACCATTTAACCTTATAAGTTTAGAAAGATTGCTCAAACAATTAATTACAAATGCAGTCCTATGCACAGCTACAAAAAACTGTAGAAATTGGCGACTATAGTTGAAATATATACAGCGAAATATGAGTGGGTTTTTTCTTCTTTCAAGATTTACAGGCTACAACGTATGAAGATATTAGATATGGTCAAAATACATGCATTCTTCACATGAATTTATTTCTCACTGTGTTCTATGGGAACCCAAAATCAAAATGAAACTTTCCAAAACAAACAGTGTTGACCGCTCTTACAAGTCCACACCAAGTACGTTGGAAATATTATGAGTAAACTCCCAAATTGGTTCCTGGATTATTGGGTCGCTGACAGATTGGTCCCTGAATTAAGGAAATTGACAAATAGGTCCCCAAATTTTACAAACGTTAGTCAAATTGGTCCTTCTGTTAAATGTCCGTTAACCCACCTGCTGACGTGGCATGTTAAGTGCCACGTCAGCAGTTGAAAAACTGAAAAAAAAAAAAAGTCAACTGTGCATTTAGTGCCACATAAGCATTAATATTAAAAAAAAACATTTCATCTCTTCTTCAAATTGGTCCTTGAGTTCAATTTTTATCCCATTATTTTCAATTCCCCCTCTTTTCATCATCTTCATTCATTTTAGTCCAAAATCCTCAAAATAAAATTGTAAAGTGTCCCAAAACTCTTCCAAACATTCCAATTTAGTCCTTAAAAGTATTTAAAACCCTAAAACTCTAAACCCTAAATCCTAAACCCTAAAACCTAAACCCCAAAATCCTAAACCCTAAAATCCTAAGATTGTAAAGCGTCTCAAAACTCTTCCAAACATTCCAATTTAGTCCTTAAAAGTATTAAAAACCCTAAAACCTAAAACTATAAACCATAAACCCTAAACCCTCAAATATTAAACCCTAAGCCCTAAAAAAATCTAATTTGAGTAATTGGGTCCCTCACCCATTCTTATCCCATTATTCTCAATTCCCCCTCTTTTCATCATCTTCATTCATTTTAGTCCCAAAT
>QANZ01004041.1:25401-42821 GCA_003254925.1 Chamaecrista fasciculata
AAAAAGAAGGGGAATTGAAAATAATGGGGTTTAGAGTTTGGGGTTTAGGTTTTAGGTTTTAGGGTTTTTAATACTTTTGAGGACTAAATTGAAATGTTTGGAAGAGTTTTGAGACACTTTACAATTTTATTTTGAGGATTTGGGACTAAAATGAATGAAGATGATTAAAAAGAGGGGGAATTGAAAATAATGAGATAAGAATGGGTGGGTAAAAATTAATTTTCTTTTTTTTTTTCTGAAAAAATTATGACTCAGGGATCAATTTGATTTTTTAAGGAATTGTTTTTTTTAATTAGTAATGCTTATGTGGCAAATGAAGTACAGGTGGCACTTTTTTTTTTTTTTTGAATTTTCCAACTGCTGACGTGGCACGTTAGTTAACGGCCACGTCAGCAGGTGGGTTAACAGACATTTAACAGAAGGATCAATTTGAATAACGTTTGTAAAATTCGGGGACCTATTTGTCAATTTCCTTAATTCAGGGACCAATCTGTCAGCGACCCAATAATCCAGGGACCAATTTGGGAGTTTACTCGAAATATTATATATTTATAAATGCGTGTATCAAGTAAAAGTTTCATATTATTTAGTTTAAGAACTAAGAGTTATATTAAGATATGGAAAGATAGGTAATTCAATAGAGATGAAGGCTTGTCTTGTACGCATAAGCATGAGTCACTATTGGATAATCATAGTTAAAAATGGATAATTTTACCCCCTCCGTTTGTAGGTACAAGGGTGCCGAACTTTTTTACAAAAATGATATCCTTTTTACATCTATCATTATTATTTTCTAATATTTATTGTTTATCGTCTGAAACTGTTCTTTTATTATGGTTTAAAATCTACGTTACTACATATTAGAAAATAATAGTGCACGGTTTATGGTGTGATCAAAATCCTCTTATGAATATTAAAACAATTTAATACATGAGTAAATTTTTTAATCACTTTTTAATCAGCCCAACATCTACATTATTGGCTCCTCTACATTTTCTGGTGTTATAGGTGCAAGGACGAATTTATAACAATTTATTGAATTCCAATCTTCTGGTGTTTTGTGTTTTTGTTTACTAAACAAGAAGAATTCGTTTCATTTAGGGTAGTGTCGCTTCCTAAATTACCAATGGGTTAAGGAATATCTCTTAAGAATAGTGTCATTGTGACACGATTCAAATTGATTTTCACCTACATTATTATACTAATCCCCATCAAAGTATGTATGGAATCAATTATCTTATCTAAATACTACCTGAGTTTATATTGTTAGATTAAAATTTTAAATTCAAGAATTCTATGGATATAGTAATTCTCATTAGAAACTTTTGTATTCTAATTAAGTATGTAATATAAATTAAATTTAAATTAATTGAGACGAAAATCAAGAAATTAGGAGAGCAATAACCAAAAAAAAAATCAAAACCCTAATCGTGTTTATATATATTTTTTAGGTTCTCATATATGATGACTTTTTGTGTTTTATTTGGTTGGAACGATGTGGTTCTGGACTGGTGTAGAGTGGAGTGAGATTGTTTACAAGTCTAAACATATTGATTGCGAGTTTAATAAATAAATGGAGTGGGTACATACAATATGATATTAGAAAGCTAATTTAAAGTTGTTTCCGATGTCATATCATGTGCATGACACTTAATTAGACACATAAAGAGGGAGATAAATGCTCTCAAAGATGTAATTAAGTTAATCATTTGATGAAAGAAAATTATAAAATTGTTGATAATATTACTTTTGTAGTTTATAATTCTCTCTCAAAGACCATATTTTATGCAAGCCATATATTTCTTAGAAAGTTTATTTCATGATCTTTCTAACTCCATATCATATGCAGAATTTAATTTGAACATCTATTGAAAGAGATGCAAGCTCGATCCTTAAGATAGTAAGTTGATCATTATTTATTGAAAGAAAATTATAAAATTATTGAGGTCCTTAACTTTGATGTTGATAATTCTATCTCCAATGTTCCATCTTGTGTTCATACAACAATAAAAAAATTTATTTCAAGAGCTTTCCAACGATATATTATATGAATGATTTGAACATAAAATGGTTGATGTTCTAATAGGTTAACTATTATCTACTAAAAGAAATTTATAAAATGGTTGATGTTCTTAATTTTGTTTGATAATTTATCTTTCTAATGTGTCATTATATTATTATTATCTGCAACTCATATATCTTTAAAAAGTTTGTTTTAAGAGCTTTCTGATACCGTATTATATACAATATTTAACTTTGACATATAATGAGATACAAACTTTGGAAGGTAATAAGTTGTTCACCATTTATTAAAAGAAAGTTTTAAAATGGTTTACGTTTTTAATTTTGAAGACAATAGCTTTCTCTCCATTATGCCATTGTATGTTATCTATATATCATTAAAAAACTTGTTTCATGAGTTTTTCAACGCCATATTATATTCATGATTTAAATATATGACAAGGGAGATACATATTAACAAAGATGATGAACGATTGATTATTATTTGTTGAGAGAAAAATTATAAATAAAATAGATGATGGTCTTATTTTTGAAGTCGATAAATTTCTTTCAAATAATGTGTCTTTTTATGTAAATCATATATCATTATAAAGCTTATTCCAAAATCTTTTCAACAATAAATCATAAGTATAATTTGAACATATAGTAAAAAATCTACGTACTCTCAGAAATGAAAAAAAAAAAATAAAAATTTGACAGAAGTGAAAAAGTCATGTGATGTGCACATGACCAAACTCTATTAAATACTAACAAAATGAAAGTACATGGTCATAGGCTACTAATTTGACAACTTTTAAACNTTGAAAAAAAAACAATTAAAAAAGTTTTTTTAAACGGAGGAATTCTAAATGAGTTTAGAATGATTTATAATACCACCATTAATGAAAATTAAGTTATTATCTTTTTCTTGATTTTCAAAGTAATGTTGCTATAGTAATGTTGCTCATTTAAGAACAAAGATTATAATAAAAGCCTGGTTCGCTTTCATGGAAAAAAAATTTCCATGGACACAAATGGGACCGAAGAACAAGTGGGAAAAGAAAGAAGGAGGCTACAACGATAAATAAATGATGTGAAAGAGATAATAATAAATTAGGTCAGAATCTAAAATTGGTCCCAAATGTACGGGGTAGATTTCAAATTGGTCTTAAGTGTTTCATTTATTTTAGATTGATCTTACCTATTTTCATTATTTCTCAAATTGGTCCCCAACCTACTTCCGAGATGTAATCTGATCTCATTTATAATTAATGGTTTCAATTGATCAAAGAAAAAACTCTTAAAAAGTTAGTACATAGTTTCAAACTCATCACATTTGGATTTGAAATGAAAGACATATGACCAACTTTACTTATTTGACTATAATATTCGTGACTCGCTCTCAGGTTTTAATTTAACCTTGTTTGTTAGTGGCTCTAACTAAATAAAGAAATTACATGTTAAAAGCAATTTGTGATAATAGGCCTAATAACTTGAGGATTAGAAGACTTAGGCCATAGGCGTTCAAAGGCTCATCAAAGGAATCCCTTGGTCGAGAACGCCAAAAGAGCCCTACACAAGTAAGGCACCAAGCTTCTCATGACAATCGAGGACGCCAAAAGCTAGGCGTCCACAGAAAGAGTCCTAGCATGGTTAAGGCACCAAAAGCCTTGTGTCGGTCGAGAACGCCAACAAACTGGCGCTCACGAGAAGGCATAGAAAAAGGGCGTTGCTGCAACCCTCAGGAACCAAACAACTTATTCCCGTATCCTAACCAACAGATCTGCGAGAATAACAGACAGTTAGGATTTCCACCAAGATCACAACTGATTTGGCCAAATCAGTTAGGATCACAGTCGACCATATCTAGGTCAAAAAGGTCTCACTTCACCAGTATAAAAGGACAGCTCCTCTACTGGAAAAAGGTACGCACTATTTCCATTTACACACACTATTGCTCTCAGGCTATTTTACTGACTTAAGCATCGGAGGTGAATCGCAGGGCCACCCCTGTGTTTTCATTTACTTGCAGGTGACTTCTGACCCAAAGTTGCCTCATCGAACCAGGTAATGCCCTACGGCCAAAACCAGGTTCATCAATTTGTAACTTTAGATTTATCGTATTTGAATTTGAAACGAAGAGATATTATTAGTTTGTGACCAATTTGAGAAATTATAGAAATATATAAGACCAATCTGAAACAAATAAAATATTTGAGACTAATCTGAAATTTATCCTATATATTTGGGACCAATTTGAGGTTTTGATCTAACAATAATAATCAAATAAGAAAAAGGAAAAGTCATCCACTACTACGCGTTCTTTTTCAAACAAACGCGGTCTATAAAATGTTAAAGTTACGGGCAGTTCACGTGCTACAAAGTCAAAACCTCCCCTTTTTTATACACCTGTCCATCTCTCTCTCTCTCTCTCTCTCTCCCTCTACCCAAGATCTTCTCTTTCTCTCTCTACCCTTTTCTCTCTCTCTCTCTCTATTGTTTCTCTCTGATCTTTTCTCTTTCCCAGTTCTAATAATAAAACCAAACATGACTGGCAGGGAAATCCTCCACAAGATGAAGGTTAGTAATGAATAATATAGACTACTACACAGTTTTCTTTATGCAAATTAGACCAGCCCAAATGTTTTGATTCTGCTTTCTTTTGAGTTTTTAGATTGTTGAGATAGGATTTTAGTGGGATTTTGTTCATGGGTTTTTTTTTTGTTTGTTTGTGAAATTGCAGTTTCTTATGATATTTCCTAGTTCTCTTGTTGTTATGGGGTTGTTTTCTTTCAAGTAAGTGATTCAATTTTGGAGTCTGATCTTTCATAAGTTCATAGATATGGCTTTCTTTGTGTTCAAATAGTGATTTTCTTTCTGTTTTTCCTTTTCTACTTTCCCGGGAAAACGTGGGAAAATGTTATCTGATGATATGAATCAAAGGTTTTTTCTGGGCATTGCATCAGATTATTAGTGTGATTAATAGCATCCAAGTTGATGGCTGAAACAGTTCATTTATATGGTCAAGTCAAGATTGGCCATATATAGACTTGAACAAATGTGAAGAAACTGAGCGTTGACCTTCCATTTTTTAGATTCATTGAGAAAATCTATTTTCTGTTACTGAATTCGTCCAAAAATTATGATTTAATTCTTGAATATTAGAATTACATTTTTTGGTCTCTGATTTTTGTACAAATGTCAAATATTTTGTCCCTACATTATACAATGGGGACTAAATAGTTCATGTTTACCAAAAGGTGCATTTTAATATTCAGGGACTGAGTCGTACTTTTGGGACAAATTTAAGTACTAAAAAGCAAGTTTTCTCTAGATTCATATTCTTGTTCAAAACTATATATGAAATGGCAGTGTCCAATTCAATAATAATATATTTTAAAAGAAAAAGTTAAAAGTTGAAGTGATTGTTTTGAATCTTGTTTGCAGGCTAAAGCAGGGTTTGGGACATCAGCACCAGACACAGGCAAAGGGAAAAGCAAAATGTTGAAGCATATAACACATGGATTTCACTTAATGAAGGGAAAATCAGGCCATGCCATGGAAGATTATTTAGTTGCAGAATTTAAGCAAGAAAAGGACAAAGAATTAGGATTGTTTGCAATATTTGATGGCCATTTAGGTCATGATGTTGCAAGCTATCTTCAGAGCCACCTTTTCGACAACATATTGAAACAGGTACCTTTTTCCGACACACGTTATGACACGACACAATACGTGCTCGACATGTGTCTATAAATGTCAGAGTTTAGAATCATTTTTTCAAGTTCTGATACAATGCGAGAAATAGAAAAAATTGACACATATGACACTTTCTATGAGTAGATATTGTAATTTTTGATGTTTTCATCAGGTTTATGAATCATTAATCATCTTCCATCTCTTGTCTACTATTGGAATTGCAATATATATATATATGTTGTGTTGTATTATATAATTTGAACGACTTGACGTGTCAATATGTCAGTGTTTGTGCTTCAAAGTGGAAATGGAATGGTTATTTTGTAGCTCTTAGGTATGTTTTGATTAAGAAGAATGAAAGCTTATGTCTAAATTAAACCTTTCCTTTTCTTTCATTCTCTTCAATCCAAACATACTGATATGCTTGGTAGTTTTCACAATCAAAATTTCCCTGCTTTTAAATCTACTTCAAATGGTTCTTTAATGCAATTTTCTCTTTGTTGCAAGCAGCCTGATTTTTGGACTGAAACAGAAACAGCAGTAAAGCAAGCTTATCTTACTACAGACGAGAAAATACTGGATCAAGCGCGAGTCTTGGGGAGAGGAGGATCAACCGCAGTAACTGCAATACTTATTAATGGACAGAAGCTAGTAGTAGCAAATGTTGGAGACTCGAGAGCCGTTATTTCCAAAAATGGGAAGGCCAAGCAACTGTCGGTTGATCACGAACCGAGCAAGGCGGAGGAAAAAAAATCGATAGAGAGCCGTGGTGGTTTTGTGTCAAACATTCCAGGTAGTCACATCCTTTTGATATTTTCATAACAATCATATGACTTCCTACATTAGTTCTGGTTTTCAAATTGATTCCATTATAACTAGAAGTTAGTAAAACAGCAAGGATGGATTTGCTAAACTTATTTTTGATAAAGTTCCTAAAGTTCTAATAAAATAATGTATTTGACCTTACATTGTTGCATTGGTACTCCACTTTTCTTTATATTTATTTTCACTTAATAATATTTTATTAGAACTTTACGAACTTTACCTTCATTCTAACTTTAGCTGATCCAAATTCCTGCCTCGGTTGATTCTGAATTTTCTGTATTTTTCACAGGAGATGTTCCCCGTGTCGATGGACAGCTGGCTGTAGCGAGGGCTTTTGGTGATAAGAGCTTAAAGATGCATCTTAGTTCAGAACCTGATGTGGTTGTAGAGGATGTAGATGAAAAAACAGAGTTCCTTATTCTAGCAAGTGATGGTATATGGAAGGTTCGTTTTACCATAACAGCAATTTTGTATTATTTCGATGAGGGAAAAGTGAAAATCTATTTATTTGCAAGAATCTCAAGACAAAATTTAATAGTTGAGCTTCTTGTAGCACAACCAATACTATCAAGATCGCTTGCAAGATTGTAGAATCTTATAAGATCTTATGATTTTGCAAGCACTTTTCTTTTTCAATCCTAGAAAATCTATTTATTTGCAAGAATCTCGAGTAAAATTTTCAAAATCCAACGGGTGAAAACTAGGGTGCTTTAAAAGCTGAGCTTCTTGTAGCACAACTGATGTTGTCAAGATCGCTTACAAGATCGTAGAATCTTATAAAATCATAAGATCTTACGATTTTGCTAGCTCTTTTCTTTTTCGATCTTATGTAGATTTCTCATTTTATGGTAGGATCAAACCGAGAAGATTTCTGAATCATGTGTTGTTGTGTTGACAGGTTGTGTCAAACCAAGAAGCAGTGGACTCCATTAGACATATAAAGGATGCTCAGGCTGCAGCAAAGCACTTAATAGATGAAGCTGTTGCTAGGAAGAGTAAAGATGACATATCCTGCATTGTTGTGAGGTTCCAATAATATATATACATGTAACATGTTCATGAAAAAAGCTGAGAAATCATGTATTTTGGATGAAACTTGTACCACGTTTTAAGCTGAATAGGAACCCCACAAGAATTGGTTGTGTGTATAAGTGATCAAACATGTTTTTACCTCTTTTTTCCTCAAGATTCTTTAATCTGTATGTCTAAATGATAGTTTGGATCGATGGATACAGGTTCTATTTCTTTTGTAAAATACGAGTTTGTGTTTTAATATGGCTACCTTCATGAAAAGTTCAGTTTACTCGTATGCTAATTCTATAGCAGTAGACAGTAGTATCCTCTGATAAAATATTATGTTAATATATATATATGGTTAAATTGCACTTTTGGTTCTATATTTTTTTGTTCATGTCTCAATTTGGTCCTGTACCTTTTTCTGTTGTATTATTAATCTCATCTTTTTGTCAGGTGCAGAATTAGTCTAATATATTTCTTGTAGGTCTCATGTTTTTGCAAAAAGTTTCACCTTTAGTCCCACAATGTGGAACTTTATGCAAAAGTATGAGACCAATTATGTAACCTAACAAAAAGATATGAGACCAAATCTAGAACTTGACCAAAAAATATGAGATCAAAAGTGCAACCAAAAAAGATGCGAGACGAAATTGAGACCTGAGTAAAAGATATGGGATTGAAATGCAACAAAAAAAAAAAGATATGAGACCAAATTAAGACCAGAGCAAAAGATATGGGACCAAAAGTACACTTTGACCTATATTTTTTATATTGGCTAAAGGGTTATTTTGGTCCTAAATGTATGCCTCAATGTTCATTTTGGTCCATTATGTTTTAAAATGTTCAAATTGGCCTAAATGTTGACAAAATGTTTAATTTTGGTCCCAAATTATTGAATATGACTGGTTTCAAGTTCAAACGTAATGAGTTTAGAGCTACGTATTGTTCTCAAAGAGTAGTTTCTCTATCCAGTTGGGACAGTCAGCAAACAAGGTCAAATCGGTCTTAAAAGTAGAGTGCTCATTTCATGGTCAAACAAGTAATGTTGATCATATCTCTCTCATTTCAAATTTGAATTCGACGAATTCAGAGCTACGAGTTCCTTTTAATAAGTCCTTTGTACTTGAAATGAGAGACAAAAGAAATAACCAAATTCAATAGTTTGGGTCCAAAATGAAATATTTTACCAATATTTAGGACCAAAATGAAACATTTTGCCAACATTGAGAACCAATTTGAACATTTTGAAACATAATAGACCAAAATGAACATTAGGACATACATTTAGGACCAAAATGACCATTTGACCTTTTATATTTATACCATCTATCAAGGGTTTTTTAATACGATTCAGGACACAGTCACTATTAATGTGAAAACCTTTTTAAAAGTGTAGATATTTGGTGTAATTTTAACCCTACTTGCAGGCAAGACCATTAATTAGTACATAACTAATTCACTTATTTTGATCTTGTGGTCGTTTTGGTTTTCTAAGGTACAATCAGAAAATTGTATCGAGATCAAGAAAGTTTTCACAAATCCAGAACAAACAGAGAGAAAAATAGATGACAATGAAGTATATAATTACCCTAAGCAGAAGTACTAAAATATGTGGTTATTTCCAATTATACTCCTAAAGTTTTCTTGAGTCAGTTGTACCCTTAAAATGTGAGGAAGTTTTTTTAATCAATTATATCCTCAATGTATCACATTTGAATTAATTGTACTCTCATATACCCCTCAATTTTGGGATACAATTGACACAAAAAAAAATTGAGGGTACAATTGATATAACAAAGAAAATATTGAGGGTATAATTAATTAAAAAAACTTTAGAAGTATAACTGAAATTGACCCCATATTTTAAGGGTACAATTGACAAAAAAAAAACTATAGAAATACAATTATAAATGACTGCATACTTTAAAGATAGTAATAGTAATTTTACCATTATTATATAACTCAAGACCAGGACACAAAATCAATATGAGTATGGCTATTGTTATTGAAGCCATTTTATTTCCGATTTTGACATGCGAAAATCTAGCATGATCATTTCAAAAGGAGTTTATTTTTGTACTTTTATTTAAGGTTATTAAAACTGGACCGGCCAATTAATCGATCGAAGCAGCGGTTCAAGATTCAATGATTCAATCGGGATCGGATCGCTTATAAATAAATTTATTAGTCAATAATATAATAATAAATAATAGACCAACAAAATAATAAATTACTAATTATAATTTAAAAAGTATAAATATAATAAAATTCAAATTTAACATGTGATAATTATATTCATACAGAGTCATTATAACATAATCATAATCAAATAAACACAATAAATAAATAAATCTATAAAAAAATAAATCATAATCAAGTCAAAAACTAAAAAGGAAATAAACCACAATTAAAGAAATAAATGATAATCAGTCAAAAAATCAAGCCTTTTTGTTTAGTGGCTCTATTCACAATAAATAGGTAATAATTAATTGAGAAACTTGCAAATTGGAGATGGAAACACGCCACGCACTAGGGGTGTTCAGCGGTTCGGGCCAACCCGCCAACCCGCAAAAACCAACCCAACCCGCAGGTTTGGGTTGGTTTGGTTTGGGCTGGCGGGTTGGTTTGGTTTGAAAATTCCTAGCCCGCAGTGGTTTGGGTTGGGCTGCGGGTTTCAGAATTCTGAGCCCGCTCAACCCAACCCAACCCGCCAACCCGCCACTTATGTATTTTTTATTTTTTTATTTTAATATATACATAAATAAATAATAATTAGCATAATACAAATGAATCTTGAGTTATCATTCCCCTTTAGCTTTAACACTACATGAAGTGACTTCACCTTCAATTAATTTTTTTTTCAACCATTCAATTAATCAATCTAATCTCTTTAATTTTTATCAATTTCACTTTTTTTCGAGAAGTGTAGAATTAGAATTTATAATTTTACTTGCTAAATACTACCGGGGCCGTGAGTTTTTCTATTTTTCTCTATTGCTAACTTCACTTTATTGACTTATACTAATAAGAAATCTTTTTTCTCAAAATTCAATAAAAAAAAATTGAAAGATTAAAAAAATTGTAGAGTCAAGTAATTTGTTTTATTTAAAAAAATGTTTGCAAATTGGAATGGGCTAGCCCGCCAACTCGCCCAACCCAACCCGCCATTGTTTGGTTTGGTTTGGTTTGGGCTGAAATATTTTTTTTCCAAAACCCAACCCAAACCAACCCGCCCTTAAAAAATTTCAGCCCAAACCAACCCGCCCTAAACCCAACCCAACCCAGCCCGCGAACACCCCTACCACGCACAAAACAGAAGCAGCAATGAAATGGGAAATATCAGAGTAGCGGCAACAAAGAGGAGAGAAACGATGAAGTGGGAAATATCAGAGTGGCGACAACGAAAAGGAGAGAAACGTAGCAGCAAGCCAGCGACAACGATGATTGAAGGTTGGAGATGCAGCTAGGGTTGGAGGTTGGAGATTATGAGAATGAAGATGATAGAACCTTCTTTTCTTATTCTAAATCAGATCTGAACCGCTGCCATTCTAAGCAAAACGAGAGAAAAATTGAAGGTTTTAGCTGAACCGGCTAAACCCCCAAACCACCGGTTCAGTCCGGTTTGGGCAGTTCTTAGCCGGTTCTGACGGTTCATGTCCGGTTCACTGCTCAAGCGGTTTTTGCTTTGACTCGAACCGACCTGGTATCCGGTTCCTGGTCCAACCGGTTCGGTTTTAATAACAATGCTTTTATTAGACACCACATGATACTTTAATTTACATATACACACTCTAATTTTTGTCATATGACCCGGTGTCTATATCTGTTTTAGAGTTCTTAATTAATAAAGTGTCATCTATAATTAATTATATTGAAATAGATTTTTTTTGAAGTGATAGGTTGCATGACTAATGGCTTTTTAATATTAAACAATACATATAATGATGAATCAGGTTCTGGCTTGAGGGCCTTTACCTGGTTCGGTGAAGAATTCCAATAGCGACTTCTTACAAAACAATGAACAGAGTGGGAGCTGCTCCGCGATTCACCTCTGATTCTTAAGTTAGTATAGGGTATTTGTGAGTAATCAGTCTAGACTGAATTAGAGAAGTTACCTCAAATGACCCTTCCTTAACCCTTTTATAGTGTGGGCTGCGATCAGGAAGGTCCTTGATACGGAGGATCCGATATCCTACTGATTCTAGGAGAATCGGTTTAGCTTCGTGATTTGAGGAAAATATATCTCTTGACGAGATACTTAGGAGAATCCTAGATAAGATCCATGATTTTCGGAGGCGGATTACGCGAGTATCTCAGAAGGTACCTCGTTCAGAGGTGTCCATGTTAGGAGATGGCCGCTCAGAGGTGGTTATATTAGGAGATGGTCGCCCGGAGGTGGCCAACTTTTCCTTTTGGCTACTACTTTTCGCCGTTTCTCCGAATCTATATTATCACTAGTCTCTCCGAAAAAATTTTATTATGTCCCCGTCGGTTGTGTCCCCACCGGGGTTTGATTAAGCTATCCGGGGGTTACTTGGTGAAGTTTTGTCGTCTATCATTGTTGGGGACCATTACAGATGCCTTGATTATTTATGTGTGAGACTTGAGTTTTGCACTTACTTTCATCATTCAAAAATTTGAAACCTTTGGATTTTCGCCTTCACTTTTTAAGACTTTGAATCTTGTGCCTTGCCTCCCACTTTTCTCCTTTAATAAGGACTTCCATGTTTGCCACTTTCATTCATGCTTCTCATTTCCACTTCCTTCTTCAAGCACTAGGCTGCCAATGTCTTAACGATTTTTGGGTGTTGATGGTGTTCGACCTTGGCTGCCCCCTGAAGTCGGTCACCGCCCGATAAAGCTTGTTTGTCATTCGTCGAAGCTTGAAGATGGCAGCCGCCCGTTGAAGCTTGTTGGTCCCTTGTCAAGGCTTCGAAGTTGGTTGCCGATTGGGACAAAGGATCGCAGGTTTGCTGTCAACGTGCCTACTGTCCGTAAGCTTGGGCACGCTGCCGTTCAACGGGCTCGTGGATGCCATTGGTTGATTTGGCGTCGAGTCTTGTTCCTTTCATTTGAATTTTGGTTTTTGATGAGTGTTCTTGATCATTCTTCGTCATTCATAGGTGTTTTCGCTTGTATGTGCTTCTTGAATCGCTGTGATTTTTACACAAAGTGTTCGGCTTGTGGCCCCAAAAATTACCTTGATTTTTGACTAAGTGTTTGTCTTGTGTTTTCCTACAGTGATCGCTTCCCGTGCTATGCCTTCTTTGGAATCATTGACGTCGAAGCCAAGTGCCCATTACGACCAATCGAGGTAAGCCTACTGCCTTGTCTTCTTTGACTTCTTTGTCCTCTTCCAAGGTTACTGAGGGGGGGGGGGGGGGGGGTNGGCTTTAGTTTACAATTGTGGCCTATCGCCTTTGATTTTCCTCTCGACCCTCTGCATTCCGGGGGCGGTCCCGGTGCCTTTGTTGGGGACTTTTACGAGTTCATTCGCTTATTGGGTCGAGGTTATCGCATTTCAGATCAGCATCCATTCCCAGTGCTGATGGACGAAGAGGGTGCTTTTCACCAGGCAAGAGATACTTTTGAGTCTTCTCAAGCCGTGAGTATGTCTTCGATGGAGGGTGATCTCCTGGGTCCCTCTCCAATGGATAGAGGAGGATCATTTGGACCTCGGGATGGGATTCGCACGGCATCTTCTTCTAGTCAGGCGGCCGAGGGAGTTAACCCATCGGCACCATGGGCTTGAATTTTGGATGGTCATCATCTCCAAATTATCGGGGGCTATATTGTTAATTTTGAGAAGTGGCATGGGTGGTTTCTTGAGCAAGGGCACTCGTTGGGTCGTTCTGTTGTCACCCGCGACTTTTATGATGGTGTTTCAGCTGAATATGTCAAGAGTCTTTGTTCCAGGCGTCCTACAGTGGATTGGGAAGGGTTGTGCATAGACTTTGAGCCTGTTCCTCCATTTACCATGATGAATGATAGCGTCAAGATTCGACGCAGCCAGCTAACCAATCCCGAGATGCTTCAAGAGCTTAACAGAGACCTTTTGTTGGAAGGTCATAGGAGTGATTCTGCCTGTGAGATTGTAGATAAAGAAGAACCATCTTTGTTATATTCTGACGGGGTGAGATTTCTCATTTACGAGTAGCTTCTTGTCGTCTTTGATATCAGCCTTCCTTTTCGTTCGTGGTTGATGGACGTCGAATCTCCTGGATAACTGCCCCGTCCAGATTAGTGTGAATGGCTGGAGGATTTTGAGGTGAAGTGTCAAATTGGTGAGGTTGAGCCTTCGATGGCGTTACTGTTTTACTTCTTCTGTTCTGAGTGGCAACATCAGGGTCAATTGTCTTTGATACGCAGACTGAATTGCCCAAGAATTAGGAAGAGAGTTTTGTTCGCATTCGCGGTATTCCTGGAGTTAGGCCCTGGTGGATTAGGGCGGCCGATGATCGACCTATGTTTCCTCTGGGCTAGCGGAAGCCTCATTATGGCACTTTTACTTTAGATTGGTGCGATCTTTTGAAGTAGACAAGATTGTAGATTTGTGGCTGATTACCATGGAACCTTACAACCCTCATGGCCTCGACCCTCCTTGGGAACCTGATGATCATTTCAAAAACAATTTGTATTTCTGTACTTTTATTAGACACCACATGATACTTTAATTTACATATACACACTCTAATTTTGTCATATGATCCAATGTCTATATCTGTTTTATAGTTCTTAATAAAGTGTCCTATATAATAAATTATATTAAAATAATTTTTTTTAAGTGATAGGTTGCATGACTAATGGCTTTTTAATATCAAACAATACATATAATTTAGTACTAAAAGATAAAAATTTCACTCTTATATATATAACTTGATAAACCTGAATCTGCACATTCAGTGATGCTGAACAAAAACAGAAGTCAAGAATAAATTCTGAAAATGATCCAAACAAAAACACAAAAATTATGCACAGTAATTAGACAAATCTTGACAGAGAAAGTTTCAATAAATGAAAAGAGAATAATAATAAAAAAAAAAAAAGGCTCTCCCATCTCTGATTCTGGCAATCCCAATGTTTTCTTCTGTAATTTACAGATTTTGAAACAAGTTTTACTTGAACATCATTTTGTGTATGCATGGGTCCAATGCTATCATCATTAAAATTGCCCAGACATTTTCCTTTGCTTTCTTTGCCTTTCTTTGCAGTCTCTTTCACCAGATTGCACTGTTGAGCAATTTTATCTGTACTTATAATCATTTTCAACTAAATAATTAGATCAATCCATGATCACACGGATTTGTTCAAAAATAAAAAAATCAATGATCACAAGGGCATTTTTTGGGGAGAAAAACTTTCCATAAAATCCAAGACAACATTTTTTCAATAAGTTAGAAATGATCTAAACTTAAAAAAAAAAATTTGTTACAGCAACTGATTGTCATACGCACATTTCCAAGATGCTGAGATGGCACCTTTTTTATTATTAAGATAATATTCATAAAAAAAAATTTAAAAAAAAATCAAATTAAATATCACTTCTTAGTTCTTACTCATAAAAAAAAAATCTTGTTACCTTATAATTTGTAAGTATAAATCTACCGGCTAACACTTTAGAGAGGTTGATGGTTTGGATTATCTACATCTCAACTGTTGAATCTAATTTGTTTTCACTTTCAGGATCTGTATTTTATAAATTAAAAAAAAAATTATATAGATCGATTTCAGAATTAAAAAAATTGAATTTAACAATTAAAAAATTAATTGTCTAAACTATCTATCTCTACATATAGAATTATCCAAATCTACCCATAAAATACTAATCTATAACAAAGAAACCATATGAACTAAGTAGACTCAATAAATTGAAGTACCTCTTTCACTGAACCATCTCCCAAGATGACATTACCACAAGCTTTAGCCTGTTCAGTGAAGAGATGGGTGTTTTTTGTGTTTTGGGTAGAGGGAGCAAAAGCTTTTAACTTTCAATTTTAACCTTCATTCTTGTCCCTAAAATTAAGAAACAATGATAATTGCACATTATTTAGAATGATGCTATTTTCAAATTTATGAAGAAAATTACACATTCTTAACACAGGAAACAAATCAACATTTTCTGAGATTCTTTTGATCAATACTATTAGAGAGTATTATGAAATATGAGGATTTAAATTAATTTATTATTATATATAAATTTATTGAAGCACTTTGGCCATTTTTTAGTGCATTAATGAAATAAAACATAAATGATAACATATTTTAAAAAAAATATGTATAGAAAAAGGAAAATTTATACTTAGTATTGTTATATTGTTTTTTAGAAAATTATAATTTATTTTCTTACTGAATCCTAAGCCAAATGAAGAGAAAAATGACTTTTTTTATTTTCTAAATTTATCTCAAAACTATAATTTAATTATATTTTTTTATCTTTAATTTTTTAAAAAATGTTAATTATTTAGTATTCAAAATATTATTCGTATGATTAAGTTGTTTATATTTATAAAAAAGTTAGAGACCGGCCAATAAATTTATGTTCAACATCAGTCGTGATTTTTAGACAAATTGAAGAATTAAAAAATATTTTTTTTTTCAAAATTTTCAGGATTGTTTTGAACGAATTCACACGTTTTTGGACATTACATTAATTTTCTTATCAATTTTTTTCACAAAATTATGAGTAAACTAACAATTTAGTCCCTAAAAGATGACCAAGTTGATAACTCGGTCCCTAAAAGATTAAAATATACAATTTGGTCCCTAAAAGATCAAAATAGTATACTAATTAGCATGGTTGTCTAACTCGATTTTTAACTCGTAAACTCGCCGAGTTTACCCCCTAATTTCAAGCAAACTCGTCTCAAACTCGGAAATGACATGAACTCGGGTAAACTCATAAACTCGTGTCAACTCGTGAGTTTACTTTAAACTCGGCGAGTTCACATCAAAGTGTTAAATTTTTTGCCAAAATTTAAATTTTGGCTCATATCTTTTGTTCAGTTCCCAATTTGGTCCCAGATCTTTTTTTGTTGCACTTTTGGTCCCATATCTTTGGGTTAGATCCCAATTTGGTCCCATATCTTTTTTTATTCCAAATTTGGTCCCACATCTTTGGATCAATCACAAAATTAGTCCTATATCTTTAGGTCAAGTGCATGAGTGGTTCTATATCTTTGTAAAAGAATCAACTAACAATTGATCTTTTTGCAAAGATATGGGACAAATTCTGCAACTTGACCAAAAGATATAGGACCAAATTGGGACCTTTTGTAAAGATATGAGACCAAAAGTGCAACAAAAAAAGATACAGGATCAATTTGGGAATTGAGCAAAAAATATGGGACCAAATTTACACTTGGATAAGATAATGAGTTTATAACTATTTGAATTTTGAAGAATAATGTTATATTATGTCATATTTGTGTTTACTTTAATTTAATTTTACACTTAAAATAAATGATATACATGTGTAAATTTTATCCTGCATACTTAGGTAAACTCGGCGAGTTTACGTTTCGAGTTTACGATCCGAGTTTACCCCCCCTCTACGAGTTTAGTTAAACTCTTGAGTTTGACAACCTTGCTAATTAGTCCATTTTATGGACTAAATAATATATCATTGTAATCTTTTAAGGACTAAAAAGTATACAGTTTTGATCTTGTAAGGACTAAATGTATATTTTAATATTTTAAGAATCGAGTTGTTAGCTCAGTGATCTTTTATGGACCAAATTGTTATTTTACTCCAAAATTATATTTTCATCTCCCAAAACAAGTGAAATAGCAAATTTATATATCAACTCAAATGACCTCTCTCTTCATTTCTCAAACAAAAAAAATAGGGTAAATTGCAATTTGGTACCCTGTGGTTAGGG
>QANZ01004052.1:0-10689 GCA_003254925.1 Chamaecrista fasciculata
TTTTTTTTTTTTGCTAAAACTGTATTTGTTTTTGGCTAAATTTTTTTTTGGCCAATAGGCCAAAAACAATTATTGGGCCAAATATGTATTTTTTTTTACAAAACTTTTTTTTTTGTTACTACCTAGTGCAGATTTTTTTTTGTTCATAGGCCTAGTTTTTTGTTAAAAAACAAAAGTCCGTTTAAGCCTGCGGGTAGCCCGCGGGCTAAACGGGCCAGCCCATTTAGGTCCGCATTTAAACGGACTTATATTTTGAAGCCCAATGCCGCCCATTTAGCGGGCGGGCCGGGCCCACGAGCTTGGGCCCATTTTGACATCCCTATCGAAGAGCAATGGAGGCATTCATGAAGATCATGGCTTCTTCTTCTTGGGATGTGTTCTTGGGAAGAAAATGAACGACGGAAGAAATAACCATGGTTGCTAGTGTTACAGAGATGATGAAGAAGAATGGACCACGCGAACAGCAAGAAGCCATTGAATGAATCTTTGTGATGACTGATGAATGAGTGTGTCACGTAGCAGAATTTACCCTTCTGTTTTGTAATCTTGTTTTTAATTCTCTTCTCTACTATATTTAAAGTTTTGAATTTGTTGACCCTACATATATAGCCTCGTTTTGTTATTGACTGCAGGGAAAGCAGGGTTCTAATAATTAAAATTTGGCAAAAAAACCCTTTCGTGCCTCTAATGTTTGGGAATAGTTTCAGTTATGCTCCTAACGTTTGTTTTGTGCCAATTATGCCCCCAATGTTAAATGTTGGTGTCAATTATACCCTAACCTCAATTTTTTTGGGCCAAAGTCATATTTTGGTCCCTCAAATTTACTCAAAGTTCTGTTTTGGTCCCACAATTCTGTGACGAACTTTTCGGCGAGATACACGGCGGCCCCAACGACTACAAAAACTCCTAATCCATGATTTTTTGACCTCCTGAGTTCAATGGCGGCCTTCATTTTGCGAACAAATGACCGAAAATATGATTTTCAGCGATTGTGTAATTTTTCAACGACTATGTAATTTTCCGGCGGCTTGCCAGTCATTTTTTCGTAAAATGGAGGTCGTCATTGAACTTAGGAGGTAGAAAAACCTTGGATTAGGAGTTTTCGTAATTGTCGGGGCCGCCATGTATCTCGCCGGAAAGTTCGCCAGAGACTTGAGGATCCAAAATGGAACTTTGAGCAAATTTGAGGAACCAAAATAGGACTTTTGTAAAAAAAAAAAATTTGAAGATAAGGTATAATTGACACTAACGTTTCACATTAAGGGCATAACTGACAGAAAACAAACATTAGGGACATAACTGAAACTGACCCCAAATGTTAGGGGGCACGAAAAAGTCTTTTGCCATAAAATTTATAGTATTGAATGAAAAACGAGTTCTCCAAAAGTGAAATTAAAAGTCAAAAAATTAATAGTGTACCTTCAAAGTTTAAAACATTAAAAAATAAATAGTTAAAATATTTATTGATCAAAATCGCGTATTGGTACTTGAATTGTAAATTAAGTTTTGCTTCGATCCTCAAATCTTTTTTTATTATTTTTTGGCCAAAGTCCTATTTTGGTGCCTCTTTTATGCCCATTGTTCCAAATAGGTCCCTCAGTTATTTTTCATTCCATATTGGTCCCTCAGTTATTCAAAACTTGTCAAAGTTGGTCCTTCTAATGCTTTTCATCCATTTTTTTGTTAAAAAAGAGGAAAAATAAGCTTCCATCCCCCAAAAGTTTTATTTTCTTATATTGAAGTCCTTTCATTTTTATAATAGGATCAAAATGTAAAAAAGAAAAATAAACTAAGACTTTAAGTGGATTTGCCCAAAAGTACAAAAGTTTTCTCTCTCTCTCTCTCTCTCTCTCACTCTCTCTCTCTTCACCCACGATTTCTTCTCCACCACCTCCTCCCCTCCGCCGCCGCCGAATATTGTTCCTCCACCGCTGTTCCTCGAGCTCGTCTCCGCCTTCAGAATCGTCACCTCCTTCGCCTTAATTGTCAATCCTGGAATCGTCGTAAACCCTAGATTCAAATCCCCACCACCATCCGTCGAAATCGCAAAACTCGTCCCCCCAAAATACCACGCCATTTTGCTATTCGGATTCTTGATTTCAACCCTAGTCACAGTACTAGCGTCTAGGTAGTCGCCGTCGGGCTTCACGGTGACGTTCAGCTTCGGGACTCGGAACGATTGGAGGTGGAAGACTGGGAGAAGCGGTTCGTAGACTAAGTAGATAAAAGCGGCGGTGACCACGACGGAGACGATGAGGATGAGAATGAAGGTGCAGAAGATGTAGTAGGATCTCCGGCAACACCGTCGGCGACGCTTCTCGGCGCGAAGGGAGACTGGGAGTACGGGTTTCCGGTAAACCGAAGGTTTGGATTTGGGTTGTTGAGGGGCGTTGGGTTGTTGAGGGTACAACTTGCCGGCGACGAGCTCGAGGAACGGTGGCGGAGGGGAGGAGGTGGTGGTGATGGAAGGGAACGACGGCGGAGGAGGGCAAATGGTGGTGGAGAAGAAATCGTGGGTGAAGAGAGAGGGGGAGTGAGAGAGAGAAAACTTTTGTACTTTTGGGCAAATTCACTTAAAGTCTTAATTTATTTTTCTTTTTTACTTGTACCATTATTTTTTGGCAAATTAAGTTTTGGTTCGATCCTCAAATCCTTTTGTGCCCCTAATGTTTGGGGTCAATTTCAGTTATGCCCTTAACGTTTGTTTTGTGCACCCAATATGAAACGTTGGTGTCAATTATACCCAAATTTCAATTTCTTTTGGGCCAAAGTCCTATTTTGTCTAATTTTGAACGTTACATTTGAAGTTGATATTTAAATTAGATGATTTATTTCTCATACATGTCTTAATAAGTTAATTGTCATCACAAAAAAATCAATCACAAATTTATCTCTATTCTCTAATTTGCAACTAAGAATGAAAATTTTCCTCTCTCTTTATCAATTTACATATTAAAATACGTATGATAGACAAATTATTTATCTCGATCAGTTATTTAGTCAGAGATATTAGTAGAAATCAGACGAGTTTGGACTAATGATAGAAGAAATAAAAAATTTTAAGGACTAAAAAAAATAAAAAAACTAAAAGCCCAAAGTCCTATTTTGGTCCCCCAGTTCTGCTCAATGTTCCAAATTGGCCCTCAGTTATTTTTCGTTCCATATTGGTCCTTCAGTTATGCTTAGTGTTCCAAATTGGTCCCTCAGTTTTCTAAAATTTGACACAGTTGGTCCCTCAAACGTTTTCCATCCACTTTTTCGTTAAAAAAAGACAAAATTGATTTTTAACTCCTAAAAGTTTCAACTTTGCATTAAGGACTTTTTTCTCTATAATAGAACCAAAATGTAAGAAAGAAGAAATAACTGGGGGATTTTAGTTTATTTCACACAAAAATAATTCTCTCTCTCTCTCTCTCTCTCTCTCTCTCTGGTCGATACTGAGTAGAATCGAGAATTGGTCAGGCCGAAGCACGGGCTCTACGACGTAAGCCCCAATGGACCTTCCCAAAATTTGTCACAGCCGACGAAGCCATTTTTCGCTAAGAACGATGCCTGGAGTGTCATATACGCCACCGCCGACCAAATCGCGAGGTTGAAGATGAATGACGAAGTGAGTGACATGTATGAGTATGATCTTCACAACAAAAGAAGAGAAAGAGGGAGAGAGAGACGAGAGAGAAAGAGGGAGAGAGACGAGAGAGAGAAACTAAAATTCCCTAGTTATTTCTTCTTTCTTACATTTTGGTTTTATTATAGAGAGAAATGTCCTTAATGCAAAAAATTCAAACTTTTAGGAGTTAAAAATCAATTTTGTGTTTTTTTAATGGAAAAATAGATGGAAAACGTTTGAGGGACCAACTGTGTCAAATTTTGAAAAATTGAGGGACCAATTTGGAACACTAAGCATAACTGAAGGATCAATATAGAACGAAAAATAACTGAGGGATCAATTTGGAACATTAAACATAACTGGGGGACCAAAATAGGACTTTGGCCTATAAATTTTATTTTTATTTCTCCACTACATGTTCGTTCGCATTTTATCCGTCTTGTTCATCCCTCTTCATCTACAGTTTTCTTGTTAACTTCTTCACTGCTTGTTCATCCACATTTTATCCGTCTTGTTCATCCCTGTTCTCTATTGTTTTTTTTTGTTATTTCTTCATTATGTATTGTTCATCCGCATTTTATAGTTGGAATAATTGTAGTTCTCTTCAATTTTATTGTTATTTCTTCACTACCTGTTCGTCCTCATTTTATCCGTCTTGTTCGTCCCTGTTCTCTACGGTTTTCTTTTTAATTTCTTCATTGCCTATTCATCCGCATTTTATCAATCTTATTCATCCTTGTTCTCTACGGGTTTCTTGTTATTTCTACACTGCGTCTTGTTCATCTGCATTTTATAGCTGGAATAATCATAGTTTTGTTCAATTTTATTCTTATTTCTTCATTAACTGTTCGTCCGCATTTTATCCGTCTTGTTCATTTCTATTTTCTACGGTTTTCTTGTTATTTCTTCACCGCGTATGGTTCATCTGTATTTTATAGTTGGAATAATTGTAGTTCTCTTCAATTTTATTGTTATTTCTTCACTACCTGTTCATCCGTATTTTATCCGTGTTGTTCTCTACGATTTTCTTGTTATTTCTTCACTGCTTGTTCATCCGCATTTTATACTTGGAATAATTTTAGTTCTCTTCAATTTTCTTGTTATTTCTGTTGGAAGCAGTGGTGAGCTAAATTGTGTTTTGGATGATTTGGTAAAATAAGGTTGAGGAAGGTTAGTGAGGAGAGTAGAATATTTAAGAGGAAGAAGAGAATTTGGAGAGAAAGCTTTTCTAAATGGAAGTGGATTCACTACTTGTGGCTTGATACAACAATGAGACTCAACCCCTAATTATAGGACTCAATGGAGAGTTCTAGGCTCTCTCATATCCACAACTTTCTACATAATTCTAAGTAGACAATTCTAGACTATGGAGAATTCTAGACAATAGAGAATTCTAGATTAGGGACTAATCTAGAATATGGACTAAGTTCAAGTGGACTAAAAAACATAATCTTCTTGGGCCCAAATGTAAGCTATTAATTAATATTGGGCCAAAATCATGTTTATTTCTAACAATTTCTTCACTACCTGTTCATCCGCATTTTATACGTCTTGTTTATCCCTCTTCTCTCCAATATTTTTTTTTACTATTTCTTCATTAATACTACTTTTTCGTCCCTGTTCATTTGCATTTAATACTTTGAAATCGCGATTTGTTGAGACTATAGTTGTGGAGTTGAGTTGAACCAGTTCATCCTTTTTGTTCATCGTTCTTGTTATTTCTTGCGTGTATCATCCTTTCTCAACAATTTTCTTGTTATTTCTTCACTAATACTATTACTACTACTATTTGTACAAAGAGATATGGAGAGCTCAGTCAAGTCCAGTCTGATGTCAAGCAAAAAAAAAAACCATCCAACTATGATGTTTCAAGTTCCTCGAACAAATGTGATATCGTTTACTTCTTTTTGAATATTCTTCCATTTACAACGAAATGGGACGATGGATATGCTGGTCTGTTGGAGGTTTAACTACAACCAGATCGCAAACACTACCTTCATTATTTGGCAAAGACTTACTTATCGGTTGATAATTTTATCTGTTTTTTATTTTAAATTGACCTAGCTAAGCTCTTTTTCATATATTAATGATGCTTTTTATATATGTCTTCAGCCTCTGGAAGAAATTGCTAAACACCCTCTCAATAACAAAGATAAATCAAAAGGATATCTACCCCTACCATTGTCAATTTTGGACCCGAGGGTCTGTAAAATCAACCACTCCTCCATGCCTCGAGGAGTTGAATTTGAAGATGCTTTGGGTATCTAATTAAATTTCTCAATGTTCATTATCAACTCAGTCATTAGGATACTTTTAATCTCATTTTGTTTAATTGTAGGCGAACTATTACGACCAGGATCGATGGACTTTGGATATAAGCTCGATCTTACATTGTCAACTATATTTCAAACCTGCTTTCCTAAAAAAATATCAGATAAAAGGTAAGCCTTAATTATTGATGATTTTTACCATATTTCTGTCGTAAGCAACTGATACATATATGTTTAATTTAGGCATGGAGCTGAACTTGAAAGCCATGGCTAAAATGGGTTCGACTATTCCACCTACATCAGACAAGCTCCTAGTCCAATGAATTTTGTTTTTGTGCTGTGTAGATAAGCGTTGAGGCTTTCTTTGTCGTATTTATATTATTTTTGCATTATTCTGAAACTCTATGATTACTTTATGAAATCTAATATGTTTTTATTTCAGATAGGACAACTTGTCGATCTCGAGATAATGAATTACATTGATACTCATATAAAAGATCGGATAATAGGTTAGCCTTCATTATGTATGGTCTTTCTTAGATTTTTACATATTTATGAGCTATGCAACTTATATAATATATATATAAATTATTTTCTATATTTATTAATGATGCTTTATATTTATCTTAAGCCTCTCCTAAAAATTGCTGCAAGCCCTCTCAATGATAAAGATGCATCACTAGGAGATCTACTCCCTACTATTGTTAAATTTGGAGTGAAATGTTTCTATGAAATCACTCACTCTAGACTACCAATAAGAATGGAGGAATTTGAACAAGCTTTAAGCGCATTATTCATGGTAGGAGGATCTAATGAATGGGGGGAGAAATTTTCTTGTAAGTTGGATACTCTATTTGGAACCCTCAATGAGGCGAAATCTTCAAATTATCGGGTAATAGGTAAGCCTTCATTATGTATGGTCTTTCTTGGATTTTTATATATTTATGAGCTATGCAACTTTTATATATATATATATATATATGAATTTAGGATGCTTTGATGGAGATAAACTTGCAGCCAAGGGCTTTTATTTTAGATACAACTATTACATCTACCTTACAGTTACTCCTAGTCCGCTGAATTTTATGCTGGTGGTATGTTAAATAGACTTTGAGGCTTTCTTTGTTGTATGTATATTGTTTTCGCATTATTCTGAAACTACATGAAATCTAATATGTTTATATATCAAATAGGGGAACTTAACCATTTGGGTCGTCACATAATTCATGTACAAGGTATAATTAATTAAGTCCATTCAACTCTAACTCTTCCATGTCCTTTCTTAATTAATTATACCTTCTACATGAACAATGTGACGACCGAAATAGTCAAGTTTTCCTATCTGATATAGAAACATATTAGATTTCATGTAGTTTCAGAATAATACAAAAACAATATACATACAACAAAGAAAGCCTCAAAGTCCATTTAACATACCACAAGCATAAAATTCAGCGGTCTAAGAGGTTGTGTCAGGTTAGGACAATAACATACGTTTTCTCTTGTTATAAATAAGTAAGTCTTCATTATTATTTTCTTTTATAATATTTTGTATAACAACAAAAAGTCTTTTAATAATTTAATTCTTACATACAATTGGAATATAGTTTTACATACAAGTGGAATATAAGATTACATACAAGTGGAATACAATTTTCCTTTAGTTGAAAACATCAATTTTTTCAACTTTAATTATTACGTAAAAAATATTTTAAATTTCTTAAAAAAATATTTTTTATTTACTTTTTATTTTGTACAAACTTTTCTTTTATCAATATCAATCAATACTTTTATTTAAAAAAAAATCATGTTTTTTTAAAAAGGCAAAAGTGTGAATTTGGTCCTGTATCTTTGCTCTATGTTCCAAATCAGTTCTATATCTTTTTTTGTCTCGAATTTGGTCTTGTATCTTTTCCCCAGGTCCCAAATTAGTCATATATATACATATATACATATATATATATATTTTGTCTCAGTTTTGGTCGCATATGTTTTGAAAACCTCACATCGTTAGCCTTCCGTCCATTTTAAATCGTTAACTAGGAAAATTAAGTCAAGAAAAATTACAAATAAGTCCTTTAAAATAAAAATTTGGGGTTTTTCATTTGTTTGTTTGTACTTGAATGAAAATTGTAGTTGAATATAGGGATTTTTTGATAAATCATAGATGCTCATTTGTCTTTTGAGGTTCTAAGGACTATTTTGATAAAGATCATAAACTTTTGGGATTAAAGTGTAAGTAAATCAGGACCTATTCAAAAGAAATCTTATAAAAGGAGAAAATTCTATAATATTAGAATTCTAAAGACCCTTTTATAATTAATTCTTTATGTTTTGATCCCTTTTAGTAAAGGAAAAGGACTTAAACGCATAAGAGAAGACTTGTTGGGAGATTTTTGACATTTTAACGTACATTTGCCGTTAAATCCTAACAGAAAAAAACCTCAGGGGACCAAATCGCTAACGGAGCAAACCACGGGGTACCACAATGCAAAAATTTTTCTTTCAGGGTACCAAAGGGGAACCGCCCCTAACCACAAGGTACCAAATTGCAATTTACCCTTATTATAATTGCTCCATCAACATATTGCCATATTAATTAGATTATGTGCAAGGCTTCTTTTTTAATCAAAATATTAGTCAGTTAATTGACTTAATTCATTGTTCTCTGATCAATCAAAAAAAAAAAATTCATTGTTCTCTGAGTGCTTATAGAGTGTTCAAACTTCGGTTTGGATCGGTTTTGACATTTTTTTTCAACCGAACCGAACAAATTGGATGACAACTAAAGCCATCCAATCAATCCAGTCATTTTAGGTCAACCGAACCAATCCAAACCGACTTTAATCGGTTTGGATTGGATCGGTTAATCGGTTTTCTATATATTCATTAAGTTAAAAATCTAAAAAATACAAAATATATAAAAATCTAGAAAATATAAGAAAAGATTAGAAACTGTAAATTGTGATGAAGGATAAAGATTGAAGATGAAGTGATGAAGGAAGGATGAAGTGTAAAATTATGAATTGTGAAATAAAAAGTGACTAAATTTGAGTGTGAGGGACGACTAAATAAGGGAAAATAAAAAATGAAGAAATTAAGTTTAGAGATAGGGATGTTTTTTATTTAATATAATATAAATAATATTTAATTAAATTATTAATATAGTTCGGTTTGGTTCGGTCGGTTTTTGGTTTTCAAAACCATCCGAACCGAACTAATCGGTTTTCATCATTTTCAATCCAATTCAACCAATTAGATTATTGGTTTTTGTCGGTTTTGATCGGTTTGGATTGGATTGATCGGTTGAGTTTGGATTGGATTGGATTTGAACAGCCCTAATAGAAAGAAAATGAGTTCTACTAAAATAAGCAAAAAGCTGCTGAAAATAAGAACTTTTAATATAACATAAACAAAAATTTTTTTTTGTCAATATATAAAAATTTGCTAAAAAGAATAAGGGTAAATTGTACTTTGGTACCCTATGGTTTGACCCTATTTCACTTTGGTACCCTGTGGTTTGAAACCTGACACTTTGGTACCCTGTAGTATTCTCCATTAACACTTTGGTACCCTTTGGAGCTATTTTGTGATATTAACTATAACAAATTTTGTAAAAATTACATATTAACCCCAAAAAATCTTTAAAGTTTTCATTTTAGTCCCTAAATGATATGTATTCAGGGACCTATTTGTAGTTTTTTGAAAAATTTTTGGGGTCAACATGTAATTTTGCAAAATTTGTTATGGTTAAAATTACAAAATAGCTCCAAAGGGTACCAAAATGTTAATGGAGAATACCACAGGGTACCAAAATGTCAAGTTTCAAACCACAGGGTACCAAAGTGAAATATGGTCAAACTACCGGGTACCAAAGTGTAATTTACCCAAAGAATAAATAGCAATCGGATCCTCTATATTCTTTTTTTGGGGTCATTAAACAGACCCTGTATTAAACTACGGGCTAAAGATCGATCAATGGGCTGAACTTAAGCCTGTTGTTCACAAAATATCTAATCTTTAATGGGTATTTCATGCATGACCCAAATGGTAAATGAAGCTCAAATGTCTTAAGTTACTCTTCTCTGAGTATAAACTAACATAAACGCATCTATCTATCTGGAAGGGACCCGATAAGCCCTCGGCAGCTATATATAATTAATGGTAAATTATTCGAAGGATTTTGTGGTTAAAAAGTTTTCGAAAGTGATATATAATTTGTTCTGTTATTATAATTGGATCTTGCGGCTTATTTTAACGGTATTGGAACACGTGTCAGTCACTTGACTTGGCAACTTTTTTCAAAAAAAATATTCTTATATTTTACGGCATATATTTTTTTCATTATATATCTAAACACCATGGTGTTAGAAAGATCTTTGAGTAAACTTTATAATTATATGTGTCTTTCATACAATCGAATCATGTAGAGAGAAATATCAACTTTAAAAGTAAGGGTCAGTTCGTTTCCGTTTTTTTTAGAATTTGTTTTGATTATAATCATGTTTTGATTATAATCAAATTTGTTTATTTTTGTAGTGGTGTTTGGATGATTGTTGATTATTTGTGTGAAATTATTAAAATGGGTATGTAATGATTGTGGTAGGTGGATAAAAAGTAAGGAAATTGATAAATTGTATAGGGGTATAAATGGAAGAAAAAGTTAGAAAAAGTAAGGTGTGATTTGATTATAATAAAAGTGTGTTTGGATGTGATTGTTGTTGTGAAAAAAAACAAAAATGTTACTGTTTACCTTGAAAAACGTGAAATCTTGATTATTTTTGTGAGTTGGTTGGGGGATGTTTTTCC
>QANZ01004052.1:11192-21266 GCA_003254925.1 Chamaecrista fasciculata
CAAAATGGTCCAATATTGAGGTAAAAGACCATTTTGCCCTTTGTGATTGGAGAATGAATGTATTAGAGTATAGGTAATTATAGGTTTATGTATAGGGGTATAAGTGTAATTGAGTGTGTTTGATTATTTAAGAATCATGATTATAATTGAATCAGGAAAAAAACGTAAACGAACGTGTTTATTTTGTCCTTGTTTAAAAAGTTGAAGATTGGAAGTGAAGAGAACGAAAGATTAACTTTTAATTCATCATTCATCTCCCCTTTTACAAATTTCAAATACCCTAAATTGAATTATTTTAGGGTAGAAGTTGTTTCCCAAATAAAAGGGAGAGTAGAAGGAGATTGATCTCTAGCTCTTCTCCCTCCTATTATCCAAACAAACCTTAAGATATTATTCTTTGTTGGCAATATATTTTCATAAAGCTTGTTCAATGATTCAATGACCGTTCCAAATTATAACATACATATGTGCAAGGTAGATGTATATAAAGAGAAATACTTCCTCTTAAAGATGATGCATTGACCATCATTAATTGAAGTCAATATATAATTCTATCTTCATAACACTGTGGCCTTTAAAGGAACAGGCTCTAATAACAACAATTTGATTCTATACTTAGATCTTTCATCTGGTTTTCCATGTCCATCTCCATATTGGTATATACATTGAACGAACCTTGCAAGGTTCATAGCTGTTTCAATGAATGGTTTTGGGAATTCAGAATCTCCAACTACTCCCTCTTGATTCATCTTTTTCCACGCTTTCTCAATCAAATTTCTCATCTCCTCACGCCCTTCTTCCTCCGAAACACCACTCTCCCGCATGTAGCACGCTAGAGAATTTGCATTTTCACCCCTTTCTAGCTCGTCCTGCATCCATTTACATTTACATATATCAATCGTTGAGTCAAAAGTTTTAGGGTAAATTACACTTTGGTCCCCTGTTTTATGGACCAATTTCACTTTGGTACCTTGTTTTTTCACCGTTAACATTTTGGTACTCTGTTGACATTTTGGTACCCTATTCCTTGCACTGTTAACACTTTGGTACCCTAAAAAAGATAGAACATGGTAACAAATCGTGAAAGAATAGGGTACCAAAGTGAAATCGGTTAATAGTAGGGGTGTACACGGGCAGGTCGGGTTTTTGGACGGCCCGGGCCACCGGGTCCGCCCGGATCAATTTTTTATTTTAAAAAAAATTATTTATTCATTCTATATATATTTTAACTTGTATATATTGGTAAAACAATTAATTTTAGATTAATTTAATGATGTTTTTATTAATAAAGACATTTAATTTGACTTAATTGTTAAAAAAGTGTTGATTTAATTAAGATTAAATATATATTTTATGTATAATTTTAATATAGAATTGATAAAAATAATAATAGATATGTATTTCTTACAATTAAAAAAATATTTAGTAGTATAAGATATAAATATGTATAGTAAAAAATTTATTTTTTCTTTAAAAGTGGAGGTACCCTAGGCCGGGCCGGGTCAAGAGACACTAGACCCGGACCCGGCCCCGGCCCGAACATCCTCGAGCCGGGCCGAGTCCTCCGGGTTTGGTCGGGTTGGACCGATTGTGTACACCCCTAGTCCATAGAACAGAGTATCAAAGTGTTAACGGTGCAAAGAACATGATACCAAAATGTCACTTTTGAAAGTAGCGTACCAAAATATTAACAGTGCAAAAAATAGGGAGCCAAAGTGAAATCGCTCCATAGAACATGGTACCAAAGTGTAATTTACCCAAAGTTATAATTGCATTTACATCACGCCTTTAGGGACGAAAATGAAAATTAATATAATGTTTGAAGACCAAAAAAGTACTTTTGGCAGTAAATAAATAAAGAGTAATAAGTAATTTGACTTACAGCAGATGTTGCGAGATCATTGGTGAGCCTGAAAATGGTGGATGAGGAGCGTAGAAGGTTGTGGTAATTAGCTAATGAATGAAGGGCATTGGGTTTGATGTGTTGGTTAAGTAAGAAATATGAGTGAACCAGAACAACACATCCTGAAGATGAGACCCAAGCATTTTCTAGATACTCCTTGAATCTTGGAACCACTTTCTCGTACCTCCATTTTGCTTCTTGCTCAAACGCTTTGAACATGTCTAACCACTGTCATCGATTGAATATATGCAATTAATTTTACTTGTTTGATCATTGATGCATGATGTGTTATAATATTGGGTAAATTACACTTTGTTACTTTGTTCCGTGGACTGACTTTATTTTGGTACCATGTTCTTTCAAAAGTAACACTCTGGTACCTTATTCTTTGCACCGTTAACATTTTGGTACCCTTCTTTGCACATGGTACCAAAATGTCAAAAGGGTACCAAAATATTAACGGTGCAAAAAACAAAGTATGAAAGTGAAGTTGGTCTATAGAACAGAGTAACAAATATAATTTACCCTATAATATTTTATCATTGATATACATACAGCTTTTGTGAGATAGGGGAGACTGTCTTGTCCATATTCTTTGAGGGTGTCATAAGCCATATCATTAACAAAGTTAAAGAGGGCCAAGAAGCACAACTTCATATAGTCTGGAAGAGTGCTTATTGCACTCAAATCCCATCTGGCCACAAAATTACATAGAAATAATTAAACTCAAATTAACATGGGATTGGTAGAAAAAGTATAATCACTATGGAAAATAATATATTATATAATTTCATTCCTTAAATTAATGAATTGATAAATTAAAGAAGCAAACCTCTCAACTGCATCTGTGAAAAGGTGTAATTCTTGGGGAGTACCATAGACATCATAAACATCATCAAGGACAGTGATGAGTGCAGCCACTTTAGTGAGCATTTTTCGACACTTACTGTGTTGAGGATGAGGGACCACTCCCAAAGCTGCAAAGTAGCTTTCCATTAATCTATCCCGTGCAAATCTCAACTTGCTTGCTAGTCCAATCTCCTTCCACCACCTGTAATTAATCCACGTCAAAACCTCATTTTGGTTTCTAAATTATAGAGTGAATTCCATTTTTGTCTCTAAATCATATATGTTTTGTTTTAGACATTAAACTTTTTCATTTATTTCATTATTGGTCTCAATTGTGATCCCATTGAGTTTTTGCCATTATGATCTCTTCTGTATGATTTTTCTCTCATGTTTTGTTTTAATAAATGAGTTGGTAAAAAGAGAAGGAAAAATTTTCATTCTCAATAAGAAAATTTATCATCAATTTATGCTAAAAGAAGATATTTTTCTTTTTTTTCTTTATCAACTCACTTAATATTAACTCTCTAGCTAAGATAGAAATGACGACAAAAATCAAACGGAATCATGTTCTAGCCGGACTAATGATGGAACAGATAAAAACGTTTGCAATTACCAAAAGAACGAAGAATAATTTAGGAACCCCAAAAAAATTTATCCTATAGTCTAGGGACTAAAATAAAGTTTTGACCAATTAATTAATTAACTTGAGCTGTTGAGCATATATGCAACGTTAATTAATTTGTCATGAGATAATTTTAAGGATATATGACGACCACCTTGTCATTTCTTGCAATTCTTGTTGATATAACGACTGTACCATATTGAAATCCAGCTGTGCAAGTTCCAATAGTAATTGGTTGGGGTGTCCATTTTTGTCGTATTTTTCAATGTAGTACCTTGCCTCTAATGTGTGCATTCGTTGGTGATAAGGAAGTTCCAATACATGAGTCACATGTTCTCTCAATTTGGTGTCTAAGCCTGATTGTAGTGCGTTTTGAAGGTGTGTTGTAGAAAATGCCTTTGCTTCATCCAACACACTCTCTCCCTCAAACCCAAGATGGGAAGCTTCATATAAACTCAACAATCCCACCACGTCATATCTAAGTTCAGTCTTGAACTTTCCCTTCTTGTCCATGAAATTCTTAAACACCTCTACAATATAATTCAAAAACAATATATATTACATGTATTATCTTATCGATAAAACTTAGGTAAAGTTCCTTATATATTTGCTATCAGATTCCTTCAATCGCAATCTTGATTTATATTCTCTCTCTTCTATGATATTTTTTTTTATTTTTTTAGTTGCCTGATCGGTATCCGAGACCACTCCTCGACTAGTCCGGATTCAACCCGATTCGCGCACCTGCCTATGGTGGGTGAGTCTCCTAACAAGGGTAAGTGCATTCACAAGGACTCGAACACCTTGCTTAAGTGGTACTAAGTCATGGAAAAAGTGTACTTAATATTCTCTCTCTACTATGATTGACCATTCATAAAATATTTGTCACATGTCAAATGTTGATTGGGGAATCTTATAGCAAAGATATAAGGGAGTTCAATCTTACCATTATCTTAAATCCAGACAAATTATGACATAACATTATATGGTTGTATTTATGTTTGATATAGGAGCAGACCTTGAGAGATGTGAAAGCCATGTTGTCTGAGAAGGCGGAAGAAGAGAGCTTGATGGTACAAGTTTTGATGTGTTTGGTTCTTCTTCTTCATCCAAATATGGTTATTGAGTGCTGTTTTGATTTCTTCATCAAACTTGTAGGTCAATCCCAACCGTTGGATGTCGTCGATGAGTTCAAGCAAGCTTGTTGACTCCACGTCTACTCTCTGGATCATGCATCGTACCTCTTCCTCTAGTTTTCTTCCTCTTTTTTCTGCCTTTTCAACCTAATTACACATGCATATGATTGGTGATCAAGATAACAAATTAACAATGATTAGTTCATTATTGGGTCAATTAATAGATTTAGTTAACTCATTAATTAATTTTAAATTGACCTGTGGATGTTTTTGGAAAAAATGAAAATTATAGAGAAAATGAAAATGAAAGAGAAAGAGGAAAGTGTAAGTGTAAGTAAGGAAATTAAAGTGTATAAAGCTAGTTAATTACCGGAAGATGACTTTGCAGGGAGAGAAGAGAATCATAATTCCAAAGATTAGGGTGGTAATTAGCGGAAGGTCTATTTTGATCACTGGTGGCCATGTATATATATATATATATATATGTCTTCCAACTTCCAAATTTTTTATTTGCTGATTGCTAGCTATGCTAGCTGCCTCTTTATATATAGCCTTCAACAATAAGGTTGAAGTGGCTAAAAGTACCCGTAGTACCTACCATTCTTCGTCAAAATCTATCTTTGTTGACCTCAAAAATATTATTTCATTTTCTTCTCCTTTCTTTTTTGTTTTTGTCATTTTCTTTTTGAAAGGTTTCGAGCGTACCTGGATGTCAGATCCAAATACCCACGCGAAGACCCGGTCACAAACTCGAACTCGGATTCCCGTATGAACGGTCTACACAGCAAATGCACACTGACTGGGAGAGACACCAGAGATAGAGCAAAAATGAGAGCCACCACCAAAGATGAGAGCCACCACCGTAACTCTTAGAAAAACCAATTTGCACACAAAATGAGATCCCTTTATCTCACGCATACTGGATCTACGTTTTTGGAGGCTATTTGCACTTTCTGAAAAACTGCCTTCCTCGTTTCTAAACGTGTGTGTGTTTTGTTTTTAATTAATATTAAAAACAATATTAGTGAAATTTAATTAGAGAAAAATATCTATTCATAATTATTCAAAATAACTATGATAGATACTCCCCATAAATCTCAACTTCTCATAATCATTATCTATTAATTAATTAATTAATTAATTAATAAGCTCAATCAATAATAATAATAATTATTATTATTTGATCATCTTAGACTGGGTCCAATCCACCAAGGGTGGACCCATATCCCAACACTTCTAAAAGTAGTATAATATCTTTATCTATTTCACATACATACATCTACCTTCACATACATCTATCTAAAAGTAGTATAATATCTTTATCTATGTGAAATAGATATTATAATATCTTTAGTTCATTTTTTGTTGTGATAAGCTAGTATAATAAAAAAAATCTTTTTTGTTTTTGGAAAGAAAAAAGAAAGTGGTCGGTGAGATTTTTTTTTTGTGGCCCCTAGAGGATAAGCTATTTGCGTCGTACCTTTATTGTATCGTTCCTAGGAGGTCATCAATTGGTGAGATTTTTTTTTTGGCCCATGAACTTTCCCGTGAACCTTCCCGTGAACCTATAGGCCATTTTTCTTTACTTCACATTTCTGATGTAATCCAAGTCTACCTAGGGAACTATGGTAGAATTACTAATTTGCCCCTCTCACTCCCATCTCATCTTCTTCCCCTGATGGTGACCAGCGGCGGCGGCAGTAGACGGCGGCGGCGGCCACCGTGGACGGCGGTGTAGGCCACCGTGTACGGCGGTGGGTGGCGGCGGCGGTGGTCTTGTGGTGGTTGTGGGAAGGGCATTTTTGGAATTTTCTTTCTATATCTATTTTACTTTCCCTCCCCTACCTTTTTATACCAAACACTTTCAATCTTTACCTACTTTACATTCCCTCAACTATTTTTCCTTTCCCTCACATTCTTTCCCTTGTAAAACTCTTTCCTTTACTTACCCCATGACATACCAAACGGAGCCATAATTATAAATTGTCCATACGTAATTGGGTTAGATTTACCAATGATTGAATTAGATGGCAATTTATATTCTATTTTTTTGATACTCTATGATATCCATATAAAATATATATATATATATATCATGCATATTCATGGATATTAGATATTAGGTAAAAAATGTAAGATAAACTTTAATACTCAAAATTGAAGTATGTGTACCTTGATTCTTGATCTTGAAATCTTGAAGAGATTTTTCTTCCTTTCTCTCTTCTATTTTTGTTCTCTAATGATTGAGAACCCACCATTCATGCCTTGTCTTCTTATCACACAAATGTGTGCCACATTATGAAGGGAAAGGGACGGATATTTAAACCCTACCAAACTCTAATTTCCTTAAGCCCAACCACCCTTACATTGGGCCTTCTTTTAATCAGACCTAGCCCATTAGTCACATGGGCCACATATTATATTATTATAAAATAATCTAACATTCTCCCTCTTTGCTCATGTTAGGACTTGAAGATTCAACAACTTTAATTGCACATTATAAATTGAATCTAACAAGTCATCTTTAATCTGAATTGAAAAGATCGGATCATGGCGGTCACAAGTTCATAATGACTTGATTTCATCCATGTACCACAAATCAAATCAACTCATAATAACTTTAATTTGACAACACTTTAATAGTTGACTTTTATTGTTGTCTCACAAAACATTATTGCATGCAACCATAATGTAAATAACAATTATGCAAAATGCAACTTTAATTGAATTCATAAGTGTCATAACCATATGAGCATGATAACTTAATGTATACATATACATGTCCGAATACTATGCTAACAAGGACTTATATCTATAATGCTCATCCTTTCAACATGGCCAACAAATGTTTTGGGCAGTAATCCTTTCGTTTGCGGATCCGCTATCATCATATCTGTACAATATGCTCTATTGACACTTTTGATTTTGCACCTCCTCTTTAATAGATAAGTATTTCAAATTCACGTGTTTTGCACCCTTAGAATACTTATCATTAATGGAGAAGAAAACAGTTACGGAACTATCATAATAAAGTCTTAACGATCTAACTATACTGTCGACAATACTTAGACCAAAGACAAAGTTCTGCAACAACAATTCATGAATAGTGGCCTCAAAGCATGCCACAAATTCAACTTATATAGTGGGAACAATAACAGTCTACTTTCCACTTTTCCATTATACGACTCTTCCAGCCAGTAAAACATATTACAAATGTAGATTTTTCCTTGAATCTACATAACTAGCATAATCTGAATCCGAATAGCTTACCACCTCAGGATGGTTAGACTTCCTATATGTGAGTAAATAATCCTTAATTCCTTGCAAATACATTAGAATTTTCTTTGCAACTTTCCAATGGTTTGTTCTAGGATTAATTTAATATTGGCCTAACATTTCATCAGCAAAAAAAAAAAAAAAAAANAAAAAAAAAAAAAAAAAAAAAACTGAAAAGTGGCCGAGTACATATTTGAATATACATTAAACTCCCAACTATAGATGTAAATGGAATAATAGACTCTAGTACTTTTCGTTCCAAATCATTCCTTGAACATTTTTTTTGTCGACTTTATGAATTGGAACTATCCTTGCAGAGTAATTTTTCATCATAAATCTCTCTAATATTTTGTTAATATATCCTTTCTAAGACAATTCTAACCTTCCTTGTTATCCATTATGAAATATTTCTATTTCTATCACGTATGATGTCTCAGCTATATATTTCATTTCAAAATGATTAGAGAGAAATTTCTTTACATCATGTAACAAGCAAACATCATTAACAACAAAAAGAATATTATCAACATATAAAACCAATATAATAAACTTGCTCCCACTGACTTTCATGTATATACACTGATCAACAGTGTTTTCTACAAAAGCATGACATAATGATATTATTGAACTTTAGATACCACTGTCCGGAAGCTTATTTTAGTCCATATATTGACTTATTTAATTTATACACTAACTTTTCATTACTTGTGGTCACAAAACCTTCTGGTTGGTCCATATAAACTTCCTCTTCTAAGTCACCATTAAGAAAGACGGTCTTTACATCTATTTGATGAAGCTCTAAATCATAATGAGCCACCAAAGCCATAAAAATTCTTAAAGAATCCTTCTCTGAAACTGAAGATAGGGTTTCTTTTATAGTCAATACTATCTTTTTGAGTAAAACCTTTGGTAACAAGTCTGGTCTTATATCTTTCTATGTTGCCCTTAGAGTCTCGTTTGGTCTTGAAGACCCATTTACAATCTACTAGTTTTGAACCTTCAGGCAACACAACTAGATCCCAGACTTTGTTGTCATCAATTAATTTCAACTCTTCTTTCATAGTATTTGTTGGACTAAAATCGAACATAAAGTGATTTTTGATTATTTGCAAAAATTTGGTTGTCCTGAGGTCTGCGCTGAACACGTTCCTTGAATAAATATCTCAGGATCCTCTAAGGGAATTGATTTGTGAATTAATTACCATATGCTTAAATTGAATTGAAAGTAAAGTATCTGTCTTATTCTTTATCTGGAAATAATCATATTAAAGGCATGATTTTCTATCACAAATGCGCCATTAAGATAAATTTGCATGATTGCTTCATTTCCTCTATATTGTCATTAATGTTGAGATATTCTATATCAGGAAACAAAGTAAATTGAAAGGAATCAGATTTGTCCTTCACATATAATCATATAAAATCTGTCTACAATTCTGATCAATCGAAATTAATGCTGCATATACTGATTACATCATTTTTATTGCAGGTCAACTATAAATCAGATTCTACACTTATAATTGATTGACAAAAATCAAGGAAATGCCGAATCAGTGCTGTCATTGTTGTCATCTCTCCAACGGCTAGTTCTTGAGATTATAAAAGGATGAAAGCTTGAAGCTAAAAGTCTCTGGTCATCAAAGCAGAAAAAGCGTTGTTGCTGTGTGCATTACATATTGAGTGATCATCCTTCATATTGCTGTGTGCGATCCTTGAGAGCTTTGTGCTCATAGATCTTGAGTGAAATCTCTTAGAGAGATAATACAAAAAAAAATTGTATTCTTCATATTGAGTGTTAGAAAATCTTCAAGGAGGTAAAAGTGAGCTTCTAGGGTGAAACTGATGGGAAATCACAGAGGGAGCGCAGCGGAAAATAAAAAAAACTTGATAAAACTCGATAAAAGCTAACTCTGCGATTCCTTCCAGGATCCACTAACTATGTTTATACCAGGTAAGAAAAGATGTTTACCTAGTTTCAATCGGTGACTTATCGTGTTCGCGAATTTGAGAAGTCCACTGAGTGTCCTTCCTCTACCGGTGATCCACACGAGCAGTTTGGCAGATGCCTAGGTGCTAGCCTCCTTCACTTCTTCCCAAGTGAATATGGGAACTCTATCTATGATTCTTGAATAATCAAGAAGTGTTCTTGATTATCAAGATTGATTGGGGAGTACTAATATTATCAGGTGCAGGTCCAATTCTCTTTCAAGAATTTCGACTCACTCTCACAATATTAGGACTAGGCGAATTTTCACTCTCAATAGGTGCTCTAGGCGAAATTCTTGGTC
>QANZ01004064.1:12714-54226 GCA_003254925.1 Chamaecrista fasciculata
TTAACCTTAGTACCTCCATGGCACCGACCCTATTGTTCTGCGATATCTTGGTTATGGATCAGGCACGGGAAAGTCATCCATGATCCAAACCTCTACTTTCTCGATCTCCTTGAGTAAGTCCCAATATACTGAGTGGCCCCTCTTTTCCTGGATAGACTCATCGAGGGCGCCAGTAAGATATCTCCCAATTTAATGGGGAACAAAATCCCAATTTTGGTCAGTCCACATTCCTCAGCACGGCAATCAACCAAACCCATACTTAGCCCTTATGACTACCATGTTACGGGCAGCGTTAGACTAAGCCAAAGTCTGACAACTGCAACGCCGGAATAATGATGACCTCAGGTCTAAGGCGTCATGACAGGTGTACAGGAGAGGCAAGTTGATGACTAAACCCATGCAGGACTCTCCAGGTCATGTCCAGCAACTCGTAACCCCTTACGTAATTGCACCATGACTCTCGTACCAACATCTAGTGTATGCATCTCTATGCACCAAGGTCATGCTGGTCTTAGTTCATTTCAAGTTCCCACTTGAATGAGCGACCAGGGACGGTTTAGATTAATTATCTCATAATTAATCACGGACTGTTATCATAGTAAACATGCTAATAATATGATAACCATTAATTTATCTCCATAAATTAATTGATATGTTCACAACATATCTATAAAATGATTGGCCCTAGGGCACAATCTCCAACAAAGAGAACAAGTCGCCACTTTCAAGCCCTAGCTCATTTAAGAAAGAGAAAAATTTTTGGCTCCCTAGAGTTTAGAGAGAGGAAAAATCGAGTTGGCCTAAGAGTTAGGGAATTCGATTTGCACCACCAAAAATTAGGGTTTTGAGAGAAGAGAAGAAAAGAAAGAGTTCTTGTCCCTTCCTTCTCCCTTGCGCCACTTTAGCTCTTTGATTCAAGAAAGAGTTCTTGAATTCAAACATCGTAGATTGAATCCCTGGTTCTTTTGGAGAAAAGAACCGAAGGCTAGCACCTTGGTAACCGGAAAACTGTTCGTGTGGATCACCGGCAGAGGAAGGACGCGTCACGTGGACTTCTAGGAAACACCCCGTACAACCAAACCGATTGGAACTCGTGAGGTATACCACTATCTTAACAGGTTTTAAATTCAACTAGCGGATCCGTTCGGGAAATCTAGGGCTAGCGCATTTAAATTTAAATTTTTGTATTTTGCTTCCGCTGCGTTTTGCGCCGGGATTTCCCAACACATACAGAAATTAATAGAAAATGAACACAACACTCATTGAAATATATTTATGCAAGATATATACCTTTGGTGCACCATTGATTTGATAAGATTGATAAGTAATCTATGTGAAGCCTCAACCATGATGCATATTTTTCTTCTTCATCTTCTTCTCCAAAGGCTTTTTCATATGGCTTCTCAAAACTCATGATATCGTTTAAGAAAGTGTGAGTGTTGAATTGCTTGTAGGTTACCACATTTATATATAGTTGAATAAAATTAAGACAACGACAACGACTTCCAATCAAACTACGGGTTTAATTAGACAACGACAGTAGATCAAATTACGATTTTGGCTAAATAACGATATTATTATTTTTATTTTATGTACTATATATATTTTTTCTTATTTTTTACATTTCTATATTCCTAGATGCTCCACTACCTTAATTAGGTATTTGTTTACAACATTTTCAATTGAAAATCAAATTCATTCAGTTTGAAAAAAATATATAGCTTTCAAAATTTTTACTGAAAAACTCTTTAGAATTTTTATATGATTAATACTCGAATTAGAATCATTAGTCTTAATATTCGCTCTTTAAAACTATACAGTTTTAGTTTTAAAAAGACGAGACTCTAAATACTTTGATCACAATCATATAAACAAATTAAACAAAAATATTTCTTGTCATGATTAATTTAATTTGTGACCACAACCTTACACTAATTAATAAATATTATGCGAATTGGTCATGATTATAAGAAAATGAGGTCAAATAGAGTGCAAAAGTGATTTTCGAACCAAAAAGTGAAAAATTATGGAAAACCACTTTCGAGCCCAATTTAACCTCATTTGCTAATAATTTCAAGTGGGTAGAAAAAGGACTCGTCAAGAGTAAGTCGTAACTTTGGTCTTGTTACATTCGAATTTGAAATAAGAGATATATGATCAGTTGTGCTCTTTTGACTATGAAAAGAGCGGCCCCACTTTCAGAGCTCAATTTTACTTTTGTTTGTTGACGACCCTAACAAAAAAAGAAAGGACTCGTAAACAGAAACATTTAACTCATGATTCATCACGTTCGAACTTAAAACGAGAAAGATATAACCACATTTAACTCAGGACCAATGAGTGGAACTTTTGAGAAACTTGAAGAACCAAAATTGCAACAAAAAAAAAAGATAATGGGCTAAATTGCAACATACCTCAAAGATAAGATATCAACGTTACACTTTGGCCTAATTTCTTTTTTTTTTTGGGGGGGGGGTGTCAAATGTTACTCATGATATTATGTCAAAAAATAATTTTTGTCTCTTAGGTTTGATATATATTACAATTCAACCATTTATCCAATTTTCTTACAATTTTGATTTCAAATGCTCTTCAAAAGTTTTATTCTTTGGCCTCAATAATTGAACATAACCATATCTTTCTCTTTGTCCAAACAAGACTTTGTTATTTATAGTATAATGAGTCTTATTTCATGAGTCGTATTTTTTGTTGAAGTAAAATGATAGTCGAGCATCAAGGCATGCATTGTCGAGCATGAGAACCCTTGCGTGCCATTGGAATGATGCATTTCCTTCATAAGCCTTGGAATTGAAGGGCATAGATAATTAGATTGAATCTCTTTTTCTCTTTCCTTAGTACAAGACTAAAGAAATAATAGAATAAAAAATAGGACAAAATAATACACACATGTGATATATTTATATATATAGGGATATACCTTTGGTAAGTCATTGATTTGATAAAGATAGATATATAAACCTTATCTGTGATGCAACATTTTCCTCTTCCTCTTCCTCTTCCTCTTTCTTTCCCTTCTCAAAATTAAGACAATGACATTAGATCAAGTGATAATATTAGCTAGATAACAATATTGGATTAAACGACAATAATAGCTAGACAAGAACATTGGGTTAAACTATTATTTTAACTAAATAACGATATTGGATCAAACGACGATTTCAGCTAAACGATGACATTGCCTTACTTTCTTTTATGTACTATATATATATAAATATATATATATGTTTTCTTTTCCTTTTTCTAAATTTTACATTTTGATATTTCTGAATACTCAACCATCTTAATTAGGGTATCTATTATCCACAACATTTTCAATAGACAAGCAATTCACTTAGATTTAAAAACTCGTAGCCTTCCATGCTATTACAAAAAAATGTTTAGATTTTCTATATGATCAATGCCCAATAATATTGAAAACATTTCTCCTTATATCCACCCTAAACATCCTTTAATTTTAATTTCTCAAAAATAGACTCTAAAATATTTTTAACAGTTACAACCGTTCAGGATAGAAGAACCACTAGGACAAGCTAATAGTAAACCCTTAGAAACTGCCAAGAACATAGGGAAATCTAGGCAAGACATAGTAGAAACTGACACAAGCAAGCATTTAGGAATTGAAGATAATGGATACATATCCATAGTAGAAAGGTACCATGGGTACTCAAGCATCTTCAAAAGCTTGCTAGATAATAGGAAGAAGGAAGTTCCACCAAAATTGGATTGGTGAACAAGAATAAAGGATCTGCCCTTCCCAAGTTCCTACCTTATGACTAAAGAGCAATACGAGGAGAAGAAAGACAAGGAAATCTTTGACTTATTTAATAAGTTAGAGGTCGATTTGTCCTTGTTGGAATTGGTAAAGAGAGTCCCTAAGTACACCAAAGCATTTAGGGACTTATGTGCTATGAAAAGAGTAGCTCATAAGAAGCTACATGTCAGTCGTACCGTTTTCGCCCTCTTCGAGCCCCAGTTGCCAACAAAATGTGAGGACCTTGGCTCTTTCACCATTCCTTGCATGATAGGAAAGACAATCATAAATGGAGCACTGTTAGATCTAGGAGCAGCGGTAAACGTCATGCCCAAAGGAATATATGAGTTTCTAGATTTAAAAACGCTCAAAGGAACAAACATGATATTGCAACTAGTAGACAAGAGTAGTAGGAGACCACTAGGAATTTAAGAGGATTTCTTAGTGAAAATTAAGAACCTAGTTTTTCTTGTTGACTTCTATGTCTTAGACATAAATAGCGAAAGGATTAGCGACTTGTCCCTCATCTTAGGTAGACCTTTCTTGCGGACGGCCAACGTTAATGTTAGCATGAAGGAAGGAAGAATCACCATGGAGGATGGAAGGATGGAAAAGAGAAGATATCTTTCAAAATAATTTCCAAAGGGTACCAAAGTGTTAATGGAGAATACCACAGGGTACCAAAATGTCAGGTATCAAACCATAGGGTACCAAAGTGAAATAGGGTCAAACCACAGGGTACCAAAGTGTAATTTACCCTTTTAATTTTTTTAAATATTTACACTACAAAAATTATTATCGATATAAAAATCAAGGGTAAATTACACTTTGGTTCCCCTGTGGTTTGACCATATTTCACTTTGATACCCTATGCTTTAAAACGTGACATTTTGGTACCCTGTGGTATTCTGCGATAACACTTTGGTACCCCTAACATTTAATTCTGTTAGAAAACTAATAGAATGTGGCACTTTTGGGGCTACTTTGTACTTTTAACCCACATTGAGAGATAAAAGACAATTTTAATGCAGGAAAAAGAGGTTAAAATCAATAAAACACCCAGAATTATTTAAATTTCTTCAAAGATATCATAAAAACACAAAATTCTAGAAATATAAAATCTTCACACCAAAATAAAAAAAATAAAACAAAAAAAAACACAGTTGACTGCCTCTTCTTCCGAAGCTTCAATAACAACGCTAAGTGTTACGACTTTCGCTTTGTGGATGGCGACCGCGTCATGTTCTACTTCCACGGCGCCAAAGGCATAAATAGACAAACCCATAATCATGGATATAAATTTCAAAAAACTATCCAAAAATAAAGAATAAATGCTCTTAAAAGGAGAAAAACAAAAAGAAAACTTAAGTAGAGTTTTGATGAAGTTGTTGATAGTGTCCGGCCAATGACTATGATCAAAGCTTTAGGGAAAACCTGAAACAAGCATGACACAAGTCATGGTTATTGTGATACTCTTTTAATTTGATGATCAAATAAATAAAAGAGCTAAGAAAAGTAGAAATTACAAATGCAGAGTTAGAGACGTTGTTGTTTCAATAGAAGATAACAATATTAGAAAGACTTCAATGAAGTATAGGTGATCCGTGATCGCCATGAATCTAACTGGTGGGGAGCAGATCCTCTGTCGTACCGCACACCGTGCGGTGCGGCGAGGACCATTTGCGGGCCGCCACGTGGCGCGCCTACACACGTGGCACCACGTGGCGACACGCCATTGGTCCTCGCCACACCGCACAGTGTGCGGTACGACAGAGGATCCATTGCCTAACCGGTGACCGACCAAATCGTATAACCACCTTAATTATGAGGTTCTAGTGTCATTGTATTATGACTTTTTCAATCACACAAATTTTATTTATACCCTCTTTATTTATTGATTAATAATACAAAAGATATTTTTTTTTTTATATTTTCTTCACCATCGTGATTGGCCATAAGAAATATTTTAATTTATAACATGTCTTGATTTTTATTAGTTTAATTTATAAAAAAGAAATAAAAAATTACTTAAAGTTAATTATCCTTAAACATTGTTGGAAAATTGTATAATTAGTCTGAGTCGTGTTGCAAGGTCATTATTTTAAAGAGATATTCCACGACCGCTCAATAATTTAAGAAATGACATTCTTGAAGTTTAAACGATATCTTCTTATTCATAGAACAATAATTCAAAACAACAGAAAATAGTAATTCATGATCAGCAAGTTATTTTCATGTTCGTTATTACATTCTGATCAAGATATATCGCTCATATATATTTGGAAATGAAAAATAAACGTTAGGCCTGAAAAAGACAATTTAATTATACATTAAATTATTTTTAAACTCAAAAATGTAATTGGAAAACCATAAATCATGATTATTTCTGTTTCTGATATGTTACCTCTCAAAAGTAAAAAAGTAAAACACCATAAAATAGATATTTTTAGATAAGGATAAGTGATTAGAAAATAATAATCGTAAAACAACCTGACGCCTTCTTTACACACGCATGGGGAGAGAACTGTCAATTTTTAACTGTGATTATCCAATAATGGCTCATGCATATACTTGTGAATGCAAGACTCATATATTCATCTATATTTAATTAGCTCCTATTTTCACAAATTAATATATATATATATATATTTGAGATATTTTTACTCTTACACATACTCATTATTTTCAACAAAAATATCCTACATTTATTTAAAAATAAAAATATAAACCTCGAGATAATTTAATAATAAAAACTTATCACCAATAGAAGTTATTAGGTCTAGCAAAATTAGCTAATAATAATAATAATAATAATTATTGATACATCACTATTTGGGCGTACGCCTAAACGGCCCTCGCACTGGGCCTCTTCTCCCCTCCGCACCTTGCGAGGCGCCCTCGAGCCTATCAGGCGCCCTTCACACAGTTATAGGCGGCCATGGTCCATCCAGGGTCTTGGCGAGTAGCCCCCCCCCCCCAAATAACACGTAGACATCCACGACTACCTTGCTCCGCAATCCACGCTACGGGAGATCGTGGGCTACGAACTTGTTCACACCCACGATCTCCAGTTTCCTGGCGCCCGCCATGCGAAGTGACACGCAATCACCCACGATTGCCTTGCTCCGCAAATCTCGGTCTCCACCATCTCCGCTGGTGGAGATCGTGTCCGGTTACGTGGTCCGCCCCGCGCGCTGACCACCTCTCTCCTCCCTGCTCTATAAATAGAATCATTCTCAGCAGTTCAAGGTTAGCTACTTCTTACACTCTGAAATTCTCTTACTCTCCTATCACTCTCTTACTAACTTGAGCGTCGGAGTACTCTTCGCAGGGCCCCCCTGTGAAGCTCTTGCAGGTTCTTGCTCAACTCTTGGCTCTTGCAGCCCATTCCGGTGAACTAGGTAAGTGCTACCGTTTTCTAGTTTATCAATAATAATAATAATAATAATAATAATAATAATAATAATAATAATATTGTTATTATTGGTAAAAATGGGCTAATTTTTACAACATGTGAATTCATGTTCAAATTTTCATTGAGAAAAAAGTGCTTCAAGGAAGCTCCAACGAAATTAATTAATTATAAATAGTGAGGGTGTTCAAAATTTCAAAATCAAAATGGTTGAGTCATTTATTAATCTGACTTTGAACCTCTAAACTGTAGAGCGTTAGCAGACGGTTTGAGTGAATCCGCCAGCAAGCATTCGTTATTTGATAAGCGTCTTGTCAGCAACCCACCCATTGGTCAAAGATTCACCTGTCATAAATTGACAAATTGTTCAAATTTTTTTAGGTTAAGGTGTATATTTTTTTTTTCTTATAACTTTTTTTTTTATTGTATTTTTAGTTTTATATATTTTGCTCAAGTCTTGATTTAATCATGTGTTGTACTTTTGGTCTCATATTTTTTAGTCAAGTTATAAATCGATCTCAAATCTTTGCAAAAGATTCCATGTTGTGGAAATAACGTTGAAATTTTTAACAAAATTATGTAGTCAAATTTATAACAAAAAAAAAATATGAGACTATATGAAACCATATTTTTTAAATTATAAAATATCATGAAGTGGTAGAATTTTAGTCTTATACCACTAAACTAAAATTTAAAATCGACGAATAATTATTTAAAGTAAGATATATTAAAATAACTCAAATTAAAAAAAATAAAAATTGAAAATATTTATAAGATACAATTTTTTTAACTTTTTTAAATAACACTATTTAATATTAAATTTTTTAATCAATACTTTGAAATATTAATTAAGGTCCAAATAAGATGTAATCAAGAAATTTAATTTTAGAAAATAAAAATTATTTTAGAATTTTATATTTAAAAATATTTTAATTACTGTTTGCCAATTATAAATTTAACGAAAATAAATGTTTAAATCAATAACTTTAATTTCATTTCCAAATTTTAATATTTTAATATTTATTGACTTGAATTAAAACATTCATAAAAAATAAAAAATACTGATTTTATATTTTTATGTTTTCAAGTCAATATTATGTTATTTTTTTTATATTTTCAATGTTAATTAACTTGTACTTAAAGACATCGGTTTTTTTTTTTACAATAAACATTTCATATTACTTGTAGTTCGCCTCGCTTTTACCATCTCACATAATGAAACTGACAAATCTTTAAATACTTTTTCAAAAGCAATGTTCATAGAATATTGATGTAGAAAATATTTTATTGTTTTATAAATTTAGAAATAAAATTATTGATTTTCTAGATAAAAATCCTTTTATACTAAATTTTGCATAAAATAATCATAAAATATTTATATCATATTTATTAAATGATATTTATTAATTATTTATTTTAATAATAATATATGTATTTAATAATAATCCATTTAATTTTATTAATTAAAAGATAAATATTTTTTTAAAAAAAAGTTCATGAACTGATAAAATAAGTAAGATTGTATTGTCATTTTGAGATAAATAAAATCAATCATTTAATGTATATGATAATGTTTAACTGATTTTGAACATCTCAAGGCAATTAAATCCTTTAGCAAAACTCTTGTTAAATTAATCAGTGTGATCTAATATAATATACATATATATTATAAAAACTAGACTATATTCTCCTCTTAGTAATAAGATACTATATTCTTTTGAGGTGTATATATAATTATTGAAAGAAATCTTATATCTAGTAATAAACTTTTTCCATGCACATAATAATCGAAATCCAACTCAAAATATTATGGTGCATATTATGGTGTACTTGGTACGCTATCATCTCATACTCATTATCTTATATACTACGATATTTTAGATGTATGGTGTTTGTCATGATGTCATCATACATCGACATCCAAGATAACACTTAGTCATTAAATGATAGCAAAAAATATGTCATCTAGTAATAATACAAAAATTATGTCATCTCAGATGATAGGGTTTGCAATGATATTTTTCAATTAAAGTTCCAATTTTACCCTTTTTTGTTGATTTATTTTTTTTTAGTAAACTTACTATTTGATCCCTAAATTTTTAACGAGTCAACTAATTTGTCCATGAATAATCAAAATATATCACCCATTCCCTGAGTTATTTCAATTGTTAATAATTTAGTCCTTTGGTCAAATTCAATAACAAAAAAACATTTAGTATAAATTCAGGGATAAAAAAGTATTAATTAAATATAAATTTAGGGACAAAAAATTATAAAAGTCAGTTCAAATTCAAGGACCAAGTCAGATTTTGATTATTTAGAAACTAATTAGTTAACTTGGTGTAACTTTAGGGACTTTTTGATAAAAGATTATATTTTTTTGTATAATTATTGATATATTTATTTGGAAAATATCAATATGTGTTTTTTAAGATGTTAATAGGGATAAACATTGAAATTTAAAGTAGATTGATGTTATTCTCAAGAGAGTACCAAACATATGTATCTTACATCTCTGATATCTACTATTGTCATACCAAACGTCTGTGTTATAAATATTACATATCTTATACTGTGATATTTGTTGGGGCTACAAGAGAAAATAAGAGAACACAATATCAAGATATAAAAAATTAGTAAACAAAAACCGCGTGGTATTAGGCCGAGGCACGGATATCTCGCTCTCTTTAAGGTAATTCACGCCCTCCACGGGTAGAAACTTTGTCTATAACCCCGGTGTAGTGGTACACGGACGCGTCACCCCCAGGATACAACGGCCAAATACTCGCCTTTTTGAGTCTACAACTTCTACACAAAGAAGTAGACAGGACTCTACTCCCACACTTCTTCTCTACCCAAGGACACAAGTATTTTTCTCTCACTTTCACAACTAGTATTGTTCATATGTCTTACTTGAAGAAAAACTCCAACACACTCATATCTATATACACACGCATGAAACTTTTTTAAAACCAGCCGTTGGAAAAAAAGTTATTTCTCTTTAATATACTGTTTATTACCACCGTTTTTATTCCAACGTACATATATATATATATTAATTGTATTCCAACATATATATATATATTAATTGCCTTTGTAACGACCAGAGCAATTAAAGTTTCGGTTATATATATATATATATTTTTTTTATAATAATATACAATAGTATTACATACCACGACATCTTAGATGACAGCGTATCAAACGCACTCTTATACTTACAAATCCAACTATTTACTAATGGCATTATCAATTTTTACTTTATGGCAACGACATAAACTGCTGCTAGTAATAAATAAAATTATAAACTCAATAAGTTCAGAACTAATACACTTCAATGTTCAAACTTTAAGCAGTTAATTTTGAAATAATAAACTTTAGTATTTATATTTTATATTTTCATTTATTGACATTTTGTTTTGAAAGATAATAGTTACTAAATTTAACAACTTTGAAGGGTTTAACAATTAAAAATCTTAAATATACTAACTACACCTTTTTAACATGAACTGAATTTATAAAATTTTTTAAAAAATGTTTAAGGTTTAGGACATGTGAGTTTAGATTTTAAGATTTGAGAGTTTAAGGTCTGTGAATTTAGGGTTTAAAATTGTATTTTGAAAAAACAATTAAAAATCCAAAGGAAATAAAACAAAAATATGTTTATTACTAGAAAAAAAATGATTATATTATATGACAACGATTCTTACTGATGCAACAAAAACGAATTAAATATATTAATGAAATGGACCTAAAATGTTAAAACTTTTTAAAGTGATTGAAAATTGTAAATATTACTTTTTTGAGACAATTTTGTAAAGAACTTCTTATCTGTTCTCTCTTTTAAGTTGATTTTTTAAAGAAAATTTACTATTTAGTCGTGAATTTACACCGAGCCAACTAATCAGTTATTGAATAATCATAATACATGATTTAGTCCCTGAAATATTTTAATTATCAACAATTTGATCCGGATTTAGTCCATGAATTGAACTAATATTATACTTTTTGGTTCCTAAATTTATATTAAATTAACACTATTTGATCCCTAAATTTGAATTACTTTTATATATTTTTTTGCCCCTGAATTTATATTAAATTAATATTATTTTGTCTTTAAATTTGAACTAATTTTATAATTTTTTGTTTCTGAGTTTGTACTAAACTTATACTGTTTGATTCTTGAATTTATACTTTAGGTCCCTCAATGACCTAGAGACTAAATCGTGTACACTATTGCAATAATTTAAGGACTGAGTAGTATATTTTTATTATTTAAAGGCTAATTAGTTGAATCAGTATAAATTTAGGGACCAAATAATAAATTTTCTCTATTTTTCTGAAATAAGAGAAAAATATTATTTGATGACCCTTCATTACTTCATAGCATATTTTCTCGTAAAAATATCTGCTCACTCATGACTTAAGAGTAGTCTCCCAACTCCTATCTCCTAACCTAAACTATATATACGTACGGTACGAGTACGCTGTTTTCATATGATGTCACGTCTACTTTCTACATGGAAAATTATTTTTCAATCCTTGGAAAATAGGTTTATTTACTTTTTAGTTGTTAAAAAAAATCAAATATCCCTTTTCAGTCTCTTAAAAATTACCAACGTTTACTTTTAGTCTTTTATCGATCCGTCCAGTACTCCAGTTTCATTTTCTTTAACTGACGAAGGACTGATGAGTAAATATTAGTAATTTTTCGTAGACTAAAACATAATTCAGTATATAGGCCTACGAAAAATTGAGAAACTAGTCCCTTTTGTGACGAAAAAAAACATGATTTGGATGTACACTTCTATTGTGAGAGGGAAGAAAAAAGAGAAACTGAGAGAGACGCAAGACTATGACAGGGAAAAGATAAGAGAGAGAGATAGAGAGATAAAAATGAGAGGAAAATGGATATTTAGGTAATTTTACTGTGCATATGATGGTCATGTGTGATTTTGTTGTCAAAACTTAACAGAAAAATAAATTTAGGTACCAAAGTGTTAGCGATGCAAAGAACATGGTACCAAAGTGTCACTTTTGAAAGAACATAATATCAAAGTGAAATCAGTTCATAAAATAAGATACCAAAATGTAATTTACCCTAAAAAATGTGTTAAAAAAAATAGTTTTTAGTCTTTGAGAGAACTATGTTTTTGGCCACGGAAGAAAGAAATATCTTTTTAGGCTTTAAAAGATTATTAATGTTTACCTGTTAGTCCTTCATAGGGCTCTACAAAAACCCGGTTGGCCCGGCCCGGTCAATTCAGGCCGGGTAAAAAAATAGATCCAGGCCGGGCCAGGTTTCGGGTCACCATAAAAAGAACCCGGCCCGTGGTAGGCTTCTGGTCGGACCTGATTTATTTTAAAAAAATCTAAATCTAATTGCAATTGAAGCTTCACTCGCTGCTCCTCACTTCTTCATACACTACAAAAAACTTGATTTTCGCCACCAATAAGTCGTGGCCCCTACCTCCGTGGACGATAATTATTGGTGGCGACATTGGGTGTCACCACCAATATTTTTATCATTGTTGGCGACATTGTCATGACCAAAAAGTATCTTGATGAATGCGAGGATTATAGATTATGGATGGCGACACAGGTGTTCATTGCTAATAATAGTTTTGGTGACGAAATATGTCGCCACCTATCTCTTTATTGGTGACGCTAATTTCGCTACCAATAAGTGATTTGGAATTATTATCAAATTATTGGTGACGAATGTTGTTGCCACCTTAAATATTATTGGTGACAACAACTTCCGCCACCAATAATTTTTTTAGTTTTTATTTTTATTTTTAAATTAGAACATTCTTGATATCAACAAATAAAATTTTAAAATGCAAACTCATTCCAAAATAGACAACTCCATTAATATAAAGTCTTGTGTTGACAAATATTATCAAACTACATAAAATGTCAGAATTAGCTAGTATCCACAAAATATGGTCTTCAATATAAGTTCAATCTAACTAGTCTTGAATGAATGAGTTTCGACTTTGATGAGGGGAATACGAAGAGACAAAAGGCAAAGATGGCTCTTTCTTTAACTCTGCATCTTCGTCTATTTCTTTTTTCCCAACTTCAATTGCTTATTTAAGAAATTTTATAAAAAAAATATAAAAATTAATATAGGTGGCAACTTTACCGCTGACATTGCTTGATTATATGGGGTTTATCTTAAAGGCATTTTTGGTAGCAACTATGTCACCACTAATTAGTACTCTTAGGTTTTCTCCCAAATTCTAAGCGGCTATTTCAATTTTTTTCCCAGACTAGTGCCAAAGTTTGTGGGGAATTAAAAACTTTGGCAATTATTGGTGGCGACAATATATATTGTTAGCAAAAATATTATTAGTGGCTAAATTGTTGCCACAAATACTATTATGGGCAGTGATATGCTAATCTCGCTACCAATATGTTCTGCATCAAAATTTTCGAGCAACGTGTTGGCAGCGACTAAATGAATGTCGCTACCTATTATAAGAGTACAGGTGATGACTTTTTTGTTCGCCAGCAATAACAAACTATAGGTGGCGTAGTTCACATGTCACTAGCAATACTCGATTATTGGTGGCAAATTTTTTGTCGCCACCTATAATCATGTTTTCTTGTAGTGATACGGTTGGCCGCAGCTCCTCAATCCTCACCTTCTTATTCATCCTTCCAAATTGCAATTGAAGCTTGTCTTCATTCCTTCCAAATTGCAATTGAAGCTTCAGTCTTCATTCCTTCTTCAATTGTTGTTTCTCTCATCCTCACCTTCTTCTTCTTGCTTCTTTTTCATCGCCTCATCCTTCATCTCCTCTCTCTGTCTTCGATTCCGTCTCGGCGTCTCCAACTCTGACCCCATCTCTTNAGGATCAAAATTATCCTTTGACCTATAATTTTTATTCTCTCCTAATAGATTTAGCGTAACCTTAGAAACAACGAGACTTGCCATATGCATTATGCTTCACATTTTGATTCCTTGTCAATCACAAAAAGGACAGTCTGATCACTCAAACCCCAAGTAATTAACCCACAAAATCATAACATATATAATTAATTAATATAATAAGTATATAACATAACATCAAGTGTCATTAATTAATTAACGTATATATAAATGTGTACAGATCTAATTTGAATTTTGAAGCATGCATTCAAATTCAAATTATCTGCAAAGCATCATCATCATATCATATATATATATATATATATATTACTGAACCCACCTGATTTATTTCATTGATCTATCTATCTAAAGTATGGATTATGAGAAAGAGAAGGAGAAGATGTTAATGAGAATTTTATCAAGAAGTTCTTCAATGGGGTATTCATCTAGAATATCTTATTACAATAATAATGGTGAAGGGGTTCCATTCACATGGGAAAAGAAGCCTGGAATACCAAAACATCATCATCATCCACATAATAATAATAATGATGATGATGACATTCTTCTTCTTCCTCTAAGTCCTCCACCTGCAATTCTCAGCTTAAGCCTTCCTAAACCTTCTATTCCCATGGCTTCTTCAACTTCTTGGTTTACCAGGCTGCGACGTCGTTTTTGGAAGAGAATTACAAAGAACAAGATTCATAATAATGGGAAATTAGGAGGCAACAAATTACTTCATCAAGCCCCAAGAGATATTGATGATGATGATGGTGTTAAGGGTTTTCATGTGTTTGAAATACTTTCAGAGTCAAACTCTGATTTTGAATCTTTGGCATTATCGTCCAGCTTTTCTTCTTCTTCTTCTTCTTCTTTGTCTTCAAGGTCCATTTTTCAGTCAACGAGATCAGAGACTCCTTCCAAAGAAAAAATCCATGGAAAGCCATTGATGAGTCGCATTAGTATGTATTTTACCAGATTGTTAGTTTCCATTGTGAAGCGAGATTAATATAGTTTGTTAAGAGAGTGTAAATTTAGTCTCATATCTTTAGTTCAATTTCCAATTTGGTTCTACATTTTTTTGTTGCAGATTTGATCTCATATCTTTAAGTCAAGTGCAAAATTGGTCTTATATCTTTAAGTCAAATTAAATTAATGATGAAACATTTTGTAAAAAGATAAGACCATTTTTTCAACCTGAACAAAAATGATATGGGAGCAAATTGAGACATTTTGCATAGATATAAGACCAAAAGTATAACAAAAAAAATTTAGAATCAAATTGGGTATTGAATAAAAGATGAGACGAAATTCACACTTTAGCCTCTGTTAAATGCGTACTTATCCTATGGTAAATCATGTGTATCTTAGGCCAAAAATCATGTGTATCTTTATTAAGTGGGATTATGTAGCAAGGTTTAATTTAATTTGTTCATTGTTATTTGTTTGCTTGGGTGCTTAAAAATTAATAACGTACTGGATTCCTGTTTCTCAAGTTTATGTAACAAAAACTTAACCAGTTCTGTTGTCAGAAATGTATCATATTCAAGATTTTGCACGTCCTGAGATATATGTCACTGCTAATGTTAAATTTTTTACAAATACTTTTACAATAGCCTCTGCTAGCATGGATATTGGCATCATATTACATTTTTAGTCCCTCCACAACAACAGAGAGCTCAGCTACAAAGATTGTTCCAGCACCCTTCATTGCAAAACCACAAACCAATGACAAAGGTGATCCCAAATAACTCTTCCAATACCTATATTTACTGGGTTTCCATTTCACAATGAAAGTCTGAGAGGGTTTCATTGACTCTGTTGTAGAGGAAAGAAAGAAAAACTCATAGGCCCTTCCTCAACAAACAGAGGAGCAGAATTGCAGTTAAACCTTCTATTTTGAAACAAAAAGTCATTCCTCCCTTTCCAAATTGCCCAACAGAAGTTTCAGACCCAGTTGGAGCAAGTTGTATAATTTCCATCCTGGTTGCTAAAGATTAACTAAATGGGATTGACCTTGGTGCTGCATTCTTGAAGTAGGATGGGGTAAGGACACATTCAGCTCATTGCAGATGGGGCATAATTGACTATTTTTCATTGAAGTTTATCTTTAGTAAAGTGAGCCTAGTTAGCTAGAAGCTGAATAATGGTCTGAATAGCAAAGAAGGGTGTACAAGAAAGCAGATATTGGGATTCCTAGAGAGTATAATATAATAGATGGCTGAACTTGCACCAGCAAAGACACACATCACTACATCAGTAACAAAGTCAACCTTGAACCAGCTAAGACAGGAAGGTCATCTTCCAATTCACAAGAATTATTGCACTAGATTTAGAGGGAGAAGTGAAGGACCATTACTAAATAATGGCCTTCATACAGAGGAAAGTATAAACACAAGACAGCAATCAACAGATCCAATTATCCAATAAAGAATAAGAACAACTAACAATGCCAATAAATCACCGGTACAACTAACTTAACTAGCTAGTCGCTGTTCCACATTTTGCTCTTAAATCACATACAAATCATGGTCACCCGCAACTTTAAATCATCCAAGCACTTATTGGCCAAAACATGTTTTCATTAGTTAGTTTATACCCAAAATCAATCCATAATAAGCACAAAATATGTTAACAACAACGGTAGTTAAATGTATATGGCAAACAAATTCATGTACAGGCAGACAATTTAAAAAGGATGCAGAAAGATAGCGAGAAAGGAGTAATTATAAAATTTATGTACCATTAGGCATTCGCATCCAGAGAGTTGAGTTACAGTGTTCCATTTTAACAGAACAATGCCCTATCAAGGCACTCAAATTCTGGTTAAGTGAAAACGTCATTTCAATTGTATGCTCCACCATAATGAACATAAAAAAGAAGCATAGGTCGTTATAAAATGACCTTTATTCTTCTACAGCTTCAAGAGCCAATGCAATAATGCACATGTTAGTACCCCCCAATTTATTTTTCTACAGCTTCAAGAGCCAATGCAATAATGCACATGTTATAGTACCCCCCCAACTCTCTTTGTTTTCCCCATGTATTTTTAAAGCTAAGCTAGTAGGTGCCTTGAATTGATACAACCGTGTTTCACCTAAATTATACCTAAATATCAATTCCAAGCTGGGTAAAATGCATGAAGGGCATGCAGCCGGCTGCTTGGAAAATGAACTGGGACTATTTTACGTTCATCGGCGCAGCCATGCTCCGCAGCTTCTTCGATATCTCTGAGAATGATGGTCTCTCGGTTGGATCGGAAGCCCAACAACTTTCCATTAGGGACTTCCACTCAGGATCACACCATGTTGGGATTTGTGGACGTAATGTGTTGTTCACAATACCTCCTGCAAAAGAGATACAATGTACCTATAAGGTAACCCAGACTTCCGAACATCGGCAAAAACAAAATAGGGCATTCCAAGAAAGATATGTTCAAACACAGATTCGAAAAGACATTATACAGGTATCAATTATGTCCAAGCCGTTTCAATACATTCTGGCTTTGAAAAGGCTTTATATTCATGTTCATTGGTTACGTAATTCATACACAGCTCAGCCAAAACACAGGTAGCGCGTGATTTTGTTCATTAAAGTGACTAATATACTACAAACATAATATCCCCCTAATATGCATGAGAATCACAGTTCTACTCATGAGAATCTCCCTAATACAATAGATTTGGAAGCTCATATATACCAACAAGGTGAAAAACGAGATATGTGATAGTATACAAGAGAAACTGCTATTCCCATCCCCCATGCAATCTAGCTTTAGCTACAACTTGACGAATATCATGAATAGCACGCAAAACATGATAGCAATATCTTTTGCAAATCAAAGAATATGAAACATGAGGCAACATAATACAATATGAAGGGGATTTTATGCACTTCATCCGCCAATTACTCCTTTACATCCCTCCAAGAAATTCAGTTGGTATCTCGGAGAAAACAGGAAACAAGGACTACAACCACTAATATAATGAAATTAAAAACAGAAAGCATAGTAATTTTGTTATGACAGAAGAAAGCTTAGTATTTAACAGAACAAATAGCACAAGAACTTTGACTGTTACTTGGTGCTCACCTATTATTGAAGCACAATGCATATCGGCATAGGGTTCATCCCCAGTAAGCAATTCCCACATCACAATCCCAAATGAATAAACATCAATCTACAGCACATGGATGCAAAAAAGATCATGTGAGGAATGATGAAAGAGATATTGACAATGTACAGTCAAACACACATGGCGATAATACCTTCTCTGACACCATGTTGCTTTTCCCACTTAAGAGTTCAGGTGCCATCCAAGGCAAAGTTCCCCGCACCCCTCCTGACACTAGAGTGTGCTGCTTTACCTTTGATAAGCCCAAATCACCAATCTAGAAATATATGTAAACATCATGTCAGTCTCCAAAGCAAGTTTCTCCAACTATAAAAAGCAGTTGCCCAAGGATAACTGAACCAGCCCCGTCTTCATCACAGCAGGAATATATAAAAAATATTTATATATAAACTACCTAAAAGTCGTGTTGTGAAATAAATTTGATCTCATGCTACCTTGCAAACAGGCCGCTGTGGATCTCTCATATTGACTAAAAGATTCTCACATTTCAAATCGAAATGTACAATGTTCTTTCCATGCAAATACTCCATCCCAAATGCCGCATCCATAGCTATAATGAGCCTCTTACGACGATCTATAGTTCTGTTGGATTACACGGGCATAAACGACATGGATAATGCATTACCAGTACAAAGTAACTTTCAGATAAGGCACACATTCCAGTGTTGGAAAACATGTTAAAATACAGATGAAGTGTGAACTTACTAAATGCATAGGATTACCTGTCTTTCTTATGCAAAAATTGTTTCAGGGATCCATTAACCATGAATTCTGTCACAGTTGCTAACGAACCATCTGGGCCATCACGGACAATACCATAGAAGGAGACAACATTTGGGTGATGTAATGAACTCAGTATCAATGCCTCTTTCCAGAAATCTGCGATCTGGGACAGAAACAGAAGAAAATTCCATATAGAGTTGTCTCTAATCATTGTTAACACTTGTATTTGCTCCACAGTTCCTTTTTCTAAAAATTATTAGGCCAGAGAAAAAATCATATGTCTCTGCCTACTTAAAGGAAGCAGTGTTTATAGAGAATAAAAATAGGGAAACTAACCCCTCTAATGGGGTGATCCAACAAACCACCATCTCAAATTTATTTGTCCAAACAACTAAATTCAATATTTTATATATTTAACCTATTCATATATTTCTCAGGGACCAAAATTTCAACCTGTTAATAAGATCCACCATGAAATACAAGGCAACATTTACAGACATCAATAGGCTTTTGGGCCAGAGATCAAACATTTCATGGCATGTGAAAGAGAAGTGACTATGGATTTTCATCTGTGAAACAAACTAGTTAAAAGACAGGAAAAAGTAGTGCACATAAATATTACCAATCTCTCTCTTTCAGATGGTCTTCCAGCAAAACAGCTAGCTTTAATCCTCTTGATTGCTACATCAGAACCTTTCCATTTCCCATGATAAACAGCCCCATAGGTTCCAGAACCTAATTCTCGGATCTCCTCCAAATCATCATTTTTAATTGTCTGAAAAATGAATAGTACACAATCATAAATCATAAGTTATGTGGGGAAAAGAAAGCCAGAAAAACCTTGGATAAAAGATAGCACAAAAACCTGCAACCCCCTGGCAATAGCTTCTGCCTCAGCTTTTGTAGGCTCAATTTTAGAAGTATTTACATTGTCATTATCAGAGTCCAATTCTAAATCACCATGAGGATTCTACATTGCAGATACATAAACATCAGGAAACAGAAACAAGAAAAAAAGTAAACTAATCTATAAATATAAGTAATCAAAACAATTTCACTATCCTCACCCCTGAGTCTCCTTCATTTTCTGCGTCACCTTTGGTTGCTGAACTCTGAATCTGGGGAGAAGACTGCTCCTCAGCTATCGCTTTCACTTCTTCAGCACCTTCCAATGCAGCCTTTTTTACAGAAGCAATCAACTCAGGCAAGAAACTGAATTGGTTAGCTAAGCCTTCGGAATTTTCAGGAGCAGATAAGTCCCCATCAACCAGTTTCACAACATCACTACAGTCTACTACAGGTTCTGATTTTGAATTATTAGACTCAACAGGAGCAGCAACTTCACTATTCTCAGCAATTTTATGTTTCTCTGAAAAAGATATACTATGAGCATGAGATTTCTCAACCTTGTCCAAGCTTTCTGCCTCTATTTGTTCTCCAAGCAAACTTTGAGATTGCAATCTCGTTGCTTCAGGCATATGATTACCATTTTTTGAAACATCATTGTTATGAACCATAGTAAAAGATGATTTTGGTAGCTGCACCGGTTGCAAGTGAATACCCACATTCATATCCAGTGGGGAATGGATGGTGTCTACAGTACTTGGGCGTTGATTTTCTTGACCAAGAGTGTTTGGGCCGAATTTCAAACCATGAGTAAAAGGATGTTCTGGAAGAGCTGACCCATCATGACCTGACATTTTGTGTGTTGAATCAACCCAATGATTTTGATTTTCTGGTCCAATGTAAGACCTTGGACTACCCTCTCCCCTTAATCCTGTACTAACTGCACCATTTACATGCCGAGGTGGACTAGATGCCTCAAAAGATGGTCCAATGTGAAGTGGAGCTGGAGTGTTTCTCCAGAAAGGATGCCCAGGTACATGTCCACGATTCACAGGGTAATGACTATCCACTCCGTATGGAGGTGGGTTGCCATACCGCATAGTGCGCTCTTCCAGCGAAGGAATTTGTAGATGGGGTGTAGTACCCACAGCTTGGTCATGAAACAGTTCAGGCCCCAATTCCTGTCCAGCTCGTTGATGAGCATAATTCAAAGACATATGATGTCCATCAGCCACACTACCATGCCCAAGAGAGAAATTCATGGCAGGACCTTCAATGTGGCCTCTTGCTTCTTCAGTCCGATTATTTGCTTGATGCGGTAACACCCATCCTCTCTCGTGATTTTGAGAATCATTATATGCAGATCTGTGATCATTATTTGGCTCATTGGGATAAATCACAGGATGTAACTTTCCATCAGCATTCACCATGAAATTATCCCTATTTGCATGACACTCAGTACATGGATTAGCAACTGCTGGATTTCCATTATTAATGTTAGGATGCTCAAAATGTGATTGAGTTCTGTGCAAACTTATCCGGCAGTGCTCACAAACATTATTCCCATCAAGAGCATGGGGGCCATGAAGAATATTTCCTGGAAAACCTGCCTTTTCACTGGATGCCGCCCCACTAGGAAACCACATAACATTATCAGAATATTGTGGTTGATTGTCATACACAGGATGGTGGTTAACCTGATGCCGTCCATATTCTTCTTGTATTCTATCCATACACTTATCAGGTAACTCTGCAAATGGCATCTGGTACCTCGCAGAAGTGGGAGAAGTTGGAAATTCTACCAATGATCTTGAGTCATGGTGACCATGATGCCTAGGAGAGTAATACACAGGACTCCATGATGCATCCATTTCGCTATACCTCTGGGTCATAGGTTGCTGGAGTTGCCCCGATCCAATGTGAGGAATCGTGGGATGATGTAAGTTATAATGTGTCATCGATACCTCACCACTTCTTTGGCTATGAAGGCCACCATCCACATTGATTGGATTAAAGAACTGATCATTTAAGTGTACATCCTCAACTGACCCAAGCATAGAGAACTCAGATTGTTGCTGCTTCCTAAAATCACAAGCATCGTTTAAATTATTCAATGCATCAACATACCTCTTAGTATCCCTCTCATCTCCATCAATGAAATGTGAATTACTATCTTGTTCAGATTGCGAAAATAAGAAAATCCTGAGCCTAGTGAATCCATCACCTGAACCCAATTTGTCATACTCTTCCATCATGTTAACCACATCATCGTCATTCACAACCGAGACGAGGGCATCGAGATCCTCATCGGGTTGCTGGTACTTCAATACTGCTGCCCCATCATAAAGCTCTCTCATCTTACCCATCAACTCCTCATAACCAATATCTCTTGGGACACTCACAATTCGGGTCTCTCCACCAACATACCTAAGCTTCCCATCTTGGGGACGAGGCATTATGTTCCCCAGAAAGCTACATAAGAATTTGATACGTTGGTTATCATCATTGGAACCAGGTGCCGAACCCGGTGAAGAACCAGGTACAGAAGGTCGAATTGCAGTAGGACTATCCATCAAATTCAAAAGCTCTCAACGATCAATTTGATCCCGGCTTGCTTAAGCATTGAATTTCAAAAGTCTGAATGGAAGCTGCATTTAGAAAGAATCAACACAAAAAATCAAGTTTAAACTCCTAGATGTGACAAGTTTCAGCACCTAATTTGTTTAAATGTGGGTTAAAGGTTTAGAAATAGATTTTGGTGTTAATTCAAAAAAATGTCACAATCCAAATAAAATCCATTAACCTAGAGAGAATCACCACCCAACGAAAAGGACTTTGTAATGGAAGATCTATTTTTAAAGAATCAACACAGAAAATTATGTTTAAACTCCAAAATGTAACAAGTTTAATGTCCTAATTTGTGTAAATTTGGGCTAGAAGAATAGAGACAGATTTTTGTGTTATTTCAAATAAATGTCATAATCCAAATCACATCCTTTAATTTAGAGAGAATCACCTCCCATCCAAAAGAAACTTATAATATTATCTCCATTATAAAAGAATCAACACAAAAAATCATGCTTAAACTCCTCAACATAATTATTTAACAATAAACTACTTAAAATATCTCAATTCTCAAATCAGCAAACATAATACAATATAACATAATACAAGTTGACTCTAGCAAACAAGTTCAAAACTATAAGCTCAAACTACTTACTGGACATATCATCTTGTGTGAATGGGGTGACATGCGAAATAGATGTTCCTACCTCAGGATTTTTGGAGTTGTTCAGGATCTTTTGGGTTGTGCCATAATGTGTACTATGAATATAATCTCATAAATCGCCTACCTCAGTCCACTGCATCAAAACATTTTAATTAGGATAGACTCAAAGCTTTGATGCAACAGTTCAAGAATTTCCATGGAAACTTAACAAATTACCCGTTGGAAAACACAATGAATTTATTGATGTTGACAAGTTGTCTCAGTTTTCCTTACTTTGTTAAATCCCATTGTTAGTTGTTAATGGAACTTGCAATGGCTAACTTAGTGTGTATCATAATTAAAGCTTTCTAGAATGCAAGAGGAAGAGGAAGAGGTATTATGAGGTTAGTAATCATTTAATAAGAAAATCTCCATATCAATGAACAAAAAACAAGGAAGAATGCTAATATGCACACCTTATTTCAGCATTTTCTATCTCAGATTTCAACTCCAACTCAACATGCAATCATCTGCACATCCCATAATAGATGTCAACTAGTTCATCGCACCATCTCTAATACGTATATCTTTATATCTGACACAATTTCCCCCAACTCTGTTTTCATGATCAAGAAATTGTTTTCATCACTCCAAGCAGGGCTGACCATATTCACAACCATCACCAATGAAATAGATCACTTCATCAAAATTCATCAGCCTGGATATGTGATTAATTCATCAAAAATTCAACAGGATTTGTGGAAATGGGCAGCAAGATTCCAATCAATGTCTTCATTCCAAACACAAGATGATGCATATATGTGAGTGCAGTTAAGATGTGTGAAGAAAAAGGAACACCAAAATATGCAGACGAATTCAAAATATTCAGAATCATCACCAATGAAATAGATCACTTCATCAAAATTCATCAAAATTTCAACCGGATTTGTGGAAAAACCTGAAAGAAGCAGAGACGACGAGACTAGCCACTCCACCGCCGTCGACGATGACAAACGGCGTTTTCCGACTTCTCTCGCGGCGTTTTCTACTTCACACTCGTTGATTCTCCCACTTTCAGCAGCTAATCTTAATCTAATGTTAACCTAAATTACATATGCCACTCTGAATCAATCTCTAACGTCTCTCGCCATCTCTCTCTTTTTCTTTCTGTCCGTCTCTCCTCTTTCTCAACCTCTCATCTCTGAGATTTCTCTTTGGATACATAGCATATGCGTACAGTTCATAGAATTTTCATGGGACAAAGTCCTATTTTGGTACTGTATATTTGCTCAAAGTTTTGTTTTGATCTCTCGTGTTTTCTCAAGGTTCCATTTTGGTTCCTCAAAGTTTTTTTTTATTGTTTTTGTCTCTAATGTTTGCTCAAAGTTTTATTTTGGTCCCAAAAATTTTCAGAAAGTTCCACCATTAATCCCTAACTCTTTTTCATCCACTTTTTCTACTAAAAAATAAAAGAAAAAAAATTAACTTTCATCCTGTAATAATTTTGCTCTTTTGCATTTAGGTTCTTTCTTTTGTAGAAGAACAAAATTGTGGGGAAATGAAAGTTAGTTCTTTTCCTTTTTTTAAAGGGAAAAAGTTGATGAAAAAGAATAAAAAACTAACGGCATAACTTTTTAGAAACTTGAGGAATCAAAAACAAAACGAAAAAAACTTGAGGAACCAAAATGGAATGAAAAAAACTTAATTCAAGGAATGGAACTTTAAGCAAATATAAGGGACCAAAATAGGATTTTGGCCATTTTCATTTTACATGATACTTTAATTTTCGCTAAACATTTTCATGATACTTTTTCTTTATGGAAACATTTTATATGATTCTTACAAAATAATCAAGCAGCAACTTTTTTTTTTTTTTTTTTAAAAAAGACAAGGCCTAGATTACAGAAAACAGAAAAAACCAAAAAGAAAGTCAGCAATCGAAGGGAAGAATTCCGACAGGTGAAAGCGGTTAGGGCATTGCATCAGTTGCCATCGCCGGTTAGGTTGATGGACAAGATTCTCGATATCGAGCTTGATAAGTTCTTGATCATAGTGCATTCCAGCCAGTTTGTCCCTGTTGCAAAGTGGTTTTGGGAGTAGAATGGTGATGTCCTGGACACCTTGAGAGGCAAGAATCTCGAGCGTCCGTCTGATTCCAGTGAGAGCGGTGGTGAGCACGGGCTTGGTGGATGCTTCACAGAAATAGGAGTCGAGCACCGGGATATTGCTGTCAAAGTGAAAAAAACCTGCAATGTTTTTCTTTTTTTGTTTATTTTTGTGCCAGGCACAAAAATATTTGGTATTTGGGCTCTGGTGGATCTGGCTAGGAGTCCTAAGACCATCACGGGTATTGCAATGGATGGGCCTGGGAATCATGGACACTTGTGTGCTATATATTTGGAAGTCCTGCCAACTGTTGATGATGTCTTCGTGCTTTGGCGTTGCTCCTTGGAAGCGCACTTTGTTTCTGTGATTATAAATTAACCAAGCAAAAGTGAGGATGTTCATAAACACCTTTTGGTCGAGGTTTCCTTGACACACGCCGAGGAACATTGAGGTGAGCCAGTTTTTAAGGCCAAGGTGCACGATGGAGTCACTTTTAATTGCCATTGGAGAGCCAAACCAAGCGGCCCTTGTAAGAGGGCAATCTAAGAAGAGATGGTCATCATCCTCGGTAGTTTGGCAACCAAAAGCGCAGTTGCCGTCAATGTTAAAGTGCTTCTTCAGCAGGTTACCCCCCAGTGGGAGAGCATTGTGAATACATTTCCATCCAAAAAGCTTCACTTTAGGGAGGCCCGGAGTTTTCCAGAAAAGCTTCCAAGGGAAATTTGGTTGAGTGTTGGAGTGATTATGAAGATCAATTGCATAGGCGTCTCGGACAGAATATTTTCCTCTGTTATTCTTGGTCCAAACAATGCTATCTTCGATACCCGTATGGGAAGTAGGCATAGCAAGGATTTGGTTGGAGAGGGTCTCATCATAAATGCTTTCGACCATTGCCCGGTCCCAATCGCCATTTGGACCAATGAGATGGGCGACTGTGGTGACATTACCTGTGATGTGTGAAGGTGGGGGCCACAACGGATCTTGTAAGGAGATACTTTTACCATTTCCAACTCTCCAAGTACAGTCACGGAGGACTTCATTTATCTTCTTACAGAGGGGACGGCCTAGGGGGGATGCCTGATTGGTGTCATAAAGAACGTTGCCATTTCTGGTTTTTTGGTATTTGGCACGATAGACTTGGGAGAGAAGGCAGCCCTTGTCATGAATTATACGCCAGGCTTGCCTACCAAGCATGGCATTGTTAAAAGCACCCAGTCGTTTGATACCTAACCCACCCTGATCAATAGGGAGGCAGATGGAGTTCCATGCTTTCATGTGAGGGGTGTTGTGTCCTGCATGGTTACCCCAGAAGAAGTTGTTGAGCAAGGAATCACACCTGTTGGCTTCCTTATCAGTGAGCTTGAAATATGAGAGGTGGTACAGTGGAATGGAAGAGAGAACCGACTTGATTAGAACTAGACGGGCAGATTGTGATAGCATATTAGTTTTCCACCCTTGAAGTTTGGATTGGAGCTGTGCGTAGATGACATCAAAAATTTTACGACTTCGTGGTTCTTCATCGATAAAGCTGCCAAGGTACTTTTGGAATTTGTCAACTTTCCTGAAACTAACCGCTTTCGTCATCATTTTCTGAAAGCGATTGGGGGTATTAGGGCTAAAAGTGATATCCGATTTTTCAGGATTGATGTGGAGGCCTGAGACTCTGCCAAAGCGGGCAAAAATATCCTTGAACTGTTGAACGGACCCAAGGTCGGCTTTAGTAAACAACAGGATGTCATCAGCATATATAAGGTGATTTATTGCCGGGGCATTTCTCGCAACTTTGATTCCTTTTAGGCTTCCCTGGGTGTTAGCGTGAATGAGCATTCCAGAGAGGACGTTCATGCAAAGAATGAACAGATAAGGGGACAAGGGGTCCCCCTGCCTCAATCCTGCTTTGGGGTAAAGGACTGGGGACAGGGCTCCGTTTATCTGGACTCTGAAAGAGACGGTAGTAACGCATTGCATAATGAGTTGAACCCAATGATTGGGGAAGCCTGTTACTGAGAGTAGCGTGTGGAGGAAGTCCCAGGAAATCTTGTCATAAGCTTTCAGAAGATCAATTTTTATTCCCGCACAGTAAAATTTCCCCTTTTTATGTCGCCTGATGTACCGGAGAATTTCATGGGCAATTAAGATATTGTCAGTGATTGACCTACCTTTTGCGAAAGCACTTTGGAACGGTGTTATGAGCTCCTTTATTACGTCTTGAAGACGGTTGGTGAGGACCTTGGAAATAATTTTGTAGGAAACATTGCAAAGGCTAATAGGTCTGTAGTCTTTGAAGCTGTGTTGAGTCTCACCTTTTGGGATTAGGATAATGGTTGTTTGGTTCATCTCTTTGAGCAGGTGTCCAGAGTTGAGGAAGGAGGCAACCATTTGAGTGATGTCTTCGCCGACAGTAGACCAGAATTGTTGGAAAAATATGGCAGGTAGGCCATCAGGTCCTGGGGCTTTATGGCCATCCATGTCGAAGACAGCATTCTCGATTTCCATTCTAGTGAAGGGGCGATTAAGGATGTTCATATGGGTCTCATTGAGCTGTGGAACACCTGAGTCAAGTATACACTGTCGCATTTCATTTGTGTCAGCCCCAATTTGATTGTCAAAGAGGTTTGTGAAGAAATCGTTTGCACAGTTCAGCAGGTTTTTAGTTCCTGTGATCCATTCGCCATTAGCACTCCGGATGTTCAAGATACGATTCCTGTTTCTGCGTTGTTTCACAACAGTGTGAAAGTATCTGGTATTTCTGTCTCCGTTAACCAACCACATTTGTTTAGCCCTTTGCGCCCAGAACATTTGTTCGCAATTGAGGAGGAATTCCAGGCGCTTGCGGGTGGCTGTCTCTTCAAAAATGATAGGATCAGACCAGTCATGATTGGAAGTTAATTGCAAGGTTTCAAGCTGCTTTTCTGTGTCAGTAATTTGGGTCCTGAGGTTACCAAACTCTTCTTTATGCCATCTGGCTAAGGAGAGGCCCGTTCTCTTGATTAAAGCATTGACTCTGAAACCAGCTGAACCAATGGGCCGGGGAGAATCAGTCCATACAGATTTGACCACTTGATGGCAATTCTTATGAAGAAGCCACATGGCTTCAAATTTGAATTTGGGGTAGGTGAGGCGTTCAGGGGGGGAGGTATGCAGGAGGATAGGGGCGTGGTCAGAAGCAGCAATGGGAAGAGTCTCAAGGATAGAGTATTGGTATGTATCAAGCCATTTCTCATTACACCATGCCCTATCCAATCTCTCTTTGAGGAAATCAGAGGACTGACGATTATTACACCAAGTATAAATGTTCCCTTTGTGATTGATTTCCAATAAGTGTTTGTTGTTAAAAACTTCTAAAGCCCTAGAGGCTCCCAGAATTTTTGAATTATTCTTTGATTTCTCATGAGCTCTGAGGACTTGGTTAAAGTCACCAATAATGATCCATGGGAGTAATGCAGCATCAATGCTCCCAATAAAGTCCCATAATTGACCTCGCTTGTGGGTTTTGGGGGGACCATACACGTGGGTGAGGAGAAAGGATCCGAGAGGGGAACATTTTATGTACAAGTGAATCCAATATTTAGATATACTAATAACATCAACTTGACAAGGATCATTCCAAAACATAGCCAACCCCCCACTTTTTCCCCTGGCATCCATACACACAAAATGATCAAATTTTAAAAACTTGGCTAAATTTTTGACCTTGTCAGAGTTACATTTGGTCTCCTGAAGACACACAAAAGAAGGATTATTTGTTTGGCAGAGGGATTTCAGTCGTTGCTTGACCGAGGGTTTGCCACTCCCTCGGCAGTTCCAACTAAGGACACTCATGGCTCCTGTGGGGGTTGTTCACGTACAACCTCCCCAAAACAAATGTGAAAGTTTAACAGTTTCTGGATGATAGCTTCCATCTCAGCCTCAATGTCTGGTGGCAAGTGTAGGTCATCGGCACGGTCTTCCGATTTTGCCCGTTTGGCATGGTGAGAGTCTTCCGTTTCCTGGCATTCTTCAATAAGCAGAAATTTTCTTTTTTTAACTGGGAGGGTGAAGGCAGTACACCACGGAAAAAACTCAGTCATCTTCATTTTCTTCTGCCAGTGGGCAACACTGCCTTCTTCATCGTCATCATTGAACCATCTTTTCCGATTGGACTCGTTTGTAGCGAGGGGGGACAAAGCTGGGTTCCAAAGACGTTCGAGAGCAATTTTCTGGAGAGCTTGCATACATTCAGCCCCCGCTGCCGTGTGGCTAAAATTATTGGCCACTCTTGTCCAAATACTCTCCAGCATGCTGAGGATATTGAGCTTGAAGTCTTGAACAGATTCAGGAATCATGTTGAGCGGTTGGTTCTCGGGAGGGGGAGGGACTTCTAAGCAAGAGTAGGGGACTATGGCTCTCTCTGGATTCTCCTGATATTCAGGTCCAGGAGTGTATGTGGGGATGGCTTCAATGGTGCCTACCACCATGCTGTCTTCGTCGGGTCCGAGGCCTCCACTGCCAGAGGTACTAGCTCCATCTAAACCATGAGGATGACTGGTTTGGTTGTCTTGAACCCAGTCATGTTCAGTGATAACACAGGTGTGTTGCCAGAAAGGTGAGTCATTTGATGCATCTGGATGTCCTGCAGCATCAGCAATAGGATAGGTGATTGGGTCCCACTCCACAGTACCATTGATCAGGGCAAGTTCGTTATCTCCCATGTCTATCCAGCGCAGCCCATCAAGAAATTGACCCGACGGCTGTATGGAGCTAGAGTCATGTTCACCAGGGAGGAAGGTTTGTAACGGGAGCGGGAAAATGGCCACGGGTGCCCGGCGATAAAACTTGAAGGCCACCTCTCTCGTTTCTGGGTCACTTTCCATGCAGTCCATGTCCTCCTCACTTACAATGGTGCGGGTATCCGTGATGCAGGGGTCATTGTCTACATTGGTAGGTGGTGATGGTGGTTCCAGAATCGCTGCTTCAAAGAAGGTCTCATCTGCTTCATCGTCAGTAGAGTCGTCTTCCATGGTTGGGTCCACCTGGATAAACAGTGGCCCAAAGGGCGCATTCGGGTTCTCGGGAAGCTGGTGGAGGGTTGGGAATGGCGGAGAGATGTTAGGAAGTTTCTCTGTCTGAGCAGGTTCCGGGATGTCATCTTCCTCCATTTCCTCAGGGTCTTCTTCAGGGACAAGGAAGGGGAAGAGTGGAGTAACTGTTTCAGGGGCATTGGCCGTCCTCTGAGGGTGTTGCAAGTGGTCATCAAAAACTCCCGCTTCGTTGTAGAAATGAAGGGGGTTAAACTGATACAAAAGAGGTGGATGGTGGACAGGACGATAGTTATTATCAACAACGTGGACTCTTGTGGTTCTTCTATGCGCATGGTTCAAGAAACGTCTTGCCTCATTTACAAAGTGTAACCGGGTCATGATGTATCCAATTTCCAACCCTGTCGTAGCATTTATCACGTTCATCTGGTTGAAAATGGAAGCTGCCACCCTCTGCTCATGCCACCGACAGGCTGGGAACGTGTGACCAATACGGCCACATCTTGTACACATTCGGAAAATCCTCTCATAACGGCATTGAACCCAAATGGAGTGATTGTTTTCTGTGCGGAGGACAAATCCCATGAGAAGGGGAGAGGTGACAGGTATGCGTACTTTTATGCGCATGAAGCGCAAATTTCGAGGGAACGAGGGAGTCCAGTCCATGTCCAGCACAACTCCCATGATAGACCCGAGTGCAGAGGCAATAGCAGGAGTCTGAATCTCTAAAGGTAGGCCCCAAAGTTGGACCCAGACAGGGATTTCAGTGATGTTGTAGTCTGTGAGAACGATATTGGGCTCCCATGGTGCAAGGAAAAGCAGTCCACCATGGAGGGACCAGGGACCGTTTGTCTGCATAAATATCCTGTCTTCATCATTGGAGAAGTGGAAGACGTAGTTGCCTCTACTTACTCCCAGGACCCGTACAGAGCCACGTAGATCCCAGAAGTTGTCGACGATGGATTGCATACGTCTGACCGTGAAACGTCGGACATCAAAGAGAGTGCCAATAAGGCACCGATGCCAGAAAATGCGGTAGTTGGCAAGCTGTTGAGGGTCAATGTGAAGGATCGGTCCTCGTGCAAACCGGTGTGGTGGTGGTGACCGTGGAGGGTTAGTGTCCTCCGAATCTTGAATCACATCTATGTCAATCTCCGGTTCAGAATCGCTGGATTCCGTCCAGTTTATTTCACGGTGGTGATCCATGGAAGTTTTCCGGCGCTTATGAGGAATAACGTATGGTGGAGATGATGACGAGGTGGTGCCTGGGTTGGCCATTATAAAGACGAAAGAGACACTGGGAAGAGGTGGAGAAGAACAGAAGAAATAGGGAGGGGGAGAGGAGCAGTAGATTAGGACGGCGATTGCAGGGTTATGTGTGGCGGGGAATAGCCATTCAGGGGAAATCGGGAGAGGAGAACTTGCGAAGGGAAATGATTAGGGCAAGAAGTAGGGAAATGATGGCAGCTTATTTTAATTGAAGTGGGAAGAAAATAGGGCAGGAAAGGAGTAAGCAATCAGAGCAGGGGGAAACTTAGGGTAGAAACCAATCAGGAGGAGACGCAAGGGGTAACTAGCACACAAACAAGCGGATACCAACGAAAAGCCAAAACGATACAAGAGCAGACAGAACGGCAGAAACAATAAAGGCAGAGATAGTTCCAATACCAAAAAGCATCTATACGAAAAGGGTCAGAGGAAAAACTTACTCGGAAAGCGTTTGAAAAATAATTTTAAGATATATTTTGGGCCGAAATGCTATTTTACTCCTTAGTGTACCCTAAGTTTTGTTTTGGTCTCTAATGTTATTTTTGTTTCATTTTGGTTCTTAATGTTTTCTAAAAGTTTTTTAATTGGTCCCTAACTATTATTAAATGTGGTTATATCTCTCTCGTTTCAAACCCGAATGCGATGAAATTAGAGCTAAAAGTTAAATTTGATGAGTTCTTTCTTTGTACAGTTGGAATTATTGGGAAATGAGGTCAAATCGAGCATGAAATCGGGACAACAAATAGGCCACTTGTTTCATAAATTTGGTAGTATTTTTTTCGTTTCCGAATGCAATGAAATCGGAGCTAAAAAATACTCTTGACAATTTCTTTCTCTGACTAGTTAGAGTCGTTGGCAAACGAGATCAAATAGTACTCTGAAAGCTAATATTGATGTTTTACCAAACTCACTTTTAGAGTACTATGTGACTAGGTTTCACAAGGACCCCAATTAGACAAAGAAAGAGTTTGTCAAAAGTAATTTGTAGCTCTAATTTTGTTGCATTCGAACTTGAAATGAAAGAGATAAGACTGAATTCACGAAACAAGTGGCTCATTTAGTCATTTTCGAGCCTAATTTGACTTCGTTTGCCAATAACTTCAACTGGGTAAAGAAAGAACTCATTAAATTTAACCCGTAGCTCTGATTTTATTGCGCTCGGGTTTGAGACGAGAAAGATATGACTACATTCAATAGTTAATGACCAATTATGAAACTTTTTGGAAACAGTAAGGATCAAAATGAAACAGAGAAAATATTAGGGACATAATGTAATTTAGGTAAACATTAGGAACCAAAATAGCTTTTTGGCCAATGCTTTTTTTAGTCATATTTTCTATCTTCATAAAAATATAAAATAATGAAACCAAACACACTCTTACAGTCTTATGGTAATTTCTTCATTTTCTCTTTAATACAAAGATTTTCACTTTTGTTTATTTATGAACTTATCAGTGCTAATGAAGGTTACAAAATAAAATACACAATGAGTGATGAAAACTACAAAGCTGGATTAGGATAAATCTAACCTTGAGTTCACAGTAGAAGGCAGCTTCCGGCCAGTGGGGGTCGTCGGAACCTGCAAGCNTGGATTCCGTCCAGTTTATTTCACGGTGGTGATCCATGGAAGTTTTCCGGCGCTTATGAGGAATAACGTATGGTGGAGAAGATGTCGAGGTGGTGCCTGGGTTGGCCATTATAAAGACGAAGAGACACTGGGAAGAAGGGGAGAAGAACAGAAATAATAGGGAGGGGGAGAGAAGCAGTAGATTAGGACGGCGGTTGCAGGGTTATGTGAGGCGGGGAATAGCTATTCAGTGGAAGCGGTAGCGGAGAACTTGCGAGGGGAAATGATTAGGGCAAGGAGTAGGGAAATGATGGCAGCGTATTTTAATTGAAGTGGGAGGAAAGTAGGGCAGGAAAGGAATAAGCAAGCAAAGCAGGGGGAGCTTAGGGAAGAAACCAATCAGGAGGAAGACGCAAGGGGAAACTAGCACACAAAACAAGCAGATACCAACGAAAAAGCCAAAACGATACAGGAGCAGACAGAAAGGCAGAAACAATAAAGGCAGAGATAGTTCCAATACCAAAAAGCATCTATACGAAAAGGGCCAGAGGAAAAAACTTACTTGGAGAACGTGTGAGGATAAGGTAATAACTCCGGGTACAGGAAACGAAAGGTTGGGGCAGATTCTTAATGCGCCGAAATAAATTGAAAGGTCCCCGCCGAAAACCTGATTAGATATTAGGGCAGAGAGAAATTAAAGCTAAACACGGCAAAAGGAGATTAAGAGGGTTAGGGCATAGGGAAAGGCAGACTCGAATCGAAGGGATAGAACCCTAAGGGTTAGTCGTGTTAACTCAGTCGCTGGAGCGGCGAGTTCTTTTCTATATAGAAATTTATCAAGCAGCAACTTAATTGGTATCTTACGAATGAAAAAGACACGGATATATAATGGCCAAAAAAATAACACAAGGAAAGCTGTACTTAATGTAACGGAATATGTAGAATTAGAAACAATATAATTGTCACACATTGAATAATCTTCCACATAACACCTACATCAAATATCAAGCTAAACACGATTTATAGGTACCTTTGTAAGCGCTATAGAGCCTGAATATCTGTCCTGGCCTTGATGAACCTTCGAGACCCAACTCACTTAAACTTTTTTTGTACAGCATCTGGCGGTTGAGGTTGAGGCTGAGGCGGAGGCGGGTGAGGTTTATTATTATGTGTGACAGCCAAAACAACGACGATTAACTTTTTAGTATGTATTTTATAAGATTGGTGGTTTCCATTGTGAAGCGAGATTAATATAATTTTTTAAAAAAAAGTATAAATTTAGTCTCATATTTTGTTCAGTTTCCAACTTGGTTTCGTATTTTTTTTTTGTTGCAGATTTGATCTTATGTCTTTGGCCAAAAAAGGAAAAGATTTGCCCTATGTATTTAGAATAGGTGCAAAATTAGTCTCATATCTTTAAGTCAGGTTGACCTAACGATAGAATATTTTATAAAAATATGAGACCACTTTTTCAACCTGACCAAAAATGATATAGGAGCAAATTGAAACTTTTTACACAAATATAAGACCAAAAGTGTAACAAAAAAATTCAGGATCAAATTGGGTATTGAATAAAAGATATGAAACGAAATACTTGACCTTGGTTAAACGCATACTTATCCTATGGTAAATCATGTGTATCTTTATTAAGTGGGATTATGTAACAGGGTTTAATTTAATTTGTTCCTTGTTTTTTGTTTGCTATGGGTGCTTAAAATTTAATAACGTACTGGATTCCTGTTTCTCAAGTTTATGTAACAAGAACTTAACCAGTTCTGTTGTCAGAAATGTATCATTTTCCAGATTTTGAACGTCCTAAGATATATATGCCCTAAATCATGTTGTTATTTTGGACGTCCTAATGTTAGATTTTATAAATACTTTTACAATAGCCTCTGCTAGTACGGATATTTATAAAAATTACTAAATATGAAAGAGCATCTTTTGAAAGGCCAATATTGCTACGATGGATTATAAATTTATAACAATTGTTAACTTGTTATATTTTGATTAAAAAACCCTATTAGTAAATACTCACGAAAACTTTAGCTACACCTCTGCTAGGAGTAAGGGTACAATGACACTAGTTATAACATGTCATACAGATACAGTCATACTAATTACAATCATATTAATTAATTACACTTTAAGTGGGGCTATTCACATAAAATCTGAGCTTCGTTAGTCACAAAGAAGGACTATGTCTATATTAGAGTGCCCTCAACTTCCTTACTTAAACTGCCTGTAAATAAAAACAAAAAAACAAAAGATACAGAAATCTGTTAACTGGCAGAATGAGAAGCAAGTAACACAAATCTACCGAAAGATAAGAAGTACTAAATAAAAGCATTGATTTACCTTATTTGGTAAGAGGAAACCACTAATTACCAGGGTGAAAATATATTATGATACATGTTCTAATTTCATGGTTGATAGTTGAGACTTTACAATGCATGTATTAATCAGCATAACAAAAAGAGTGAATTATTAATTTAGTCCTTGAACTATATGAGTGTTGTTATTTTAGTCCTTAAACTTTTTAAATGATTGGTTTAATTACTAAAGACTCATGGCTCGTTACAATTTAGTAGGTATGGAGATTTGTGTATAGTGGAAAGATGTTTATAGAAGAACTAATTTGCACTGAGTCATGAATTTTCGAAACTAAAACAACAACGCCCATAAAATCTGAGACCAAAATTGTTAATTTACTAAAAAGAAAAAAAAGCACACATAAATACATACCTCGGTAGGTGATGGGATGATGGAGTCCCTGTAAAATTTTAGTATTTCAGTTTTATTGCATCTACCATAATTATATAGTACTTTACAACTCTAAGCACAATGGGAGTACCTCGGCCTCTCAGACTTTGCAAGATGTTTAGACATTATGGATGCCTGCAATATAATTTTCACATTATGCTCGAGCCAAAATATGCAATGCATAGTCAAAACAAATGCAGATTGGTCCAGCTAGATTTGAGTTTTACAGTAGATAATTGGAAATACACGTCTCATGGCTTCAACTAAACTAATAGCCATTAACCAATAGAAGCACCACAAGTAAATATTTATCAAGTTTTTTTTTTTCAATTTTAATGCACAAACATCTTCATAGATCAGAAGTAGCAGAAGTTTCCACCTAGTTCTTTTTATAAAGCAGAGGCCTTACTTGCTCCTGTATGATGCTCCTTGCTTCAACAAGTTGAGCTTCAAGCTCAAGTTCTCTTTCAGTTGCTTCTGAGGTAACGTCAGCTTCTTTCTGAGCATCTTGCAATTGAATCATGCGCTCCTTCATATTCCAAGGTAATAACAATTAGACATAAAGAGAGCATATTCATATCTCCAAATACTTGGGAGTTGGAAGGAATAATGACAAGCTAATACCTTAATGGAAGCCATCTTGGCTCGGAGACTTTCTTCTATTTGATCTCTAGCCATGTGAAAAGGGAGGTCAAATACATCCTGCAAGTAGTAAGTCATTAACTTCTATAGTTATTTGACACTGGAAAAGAAGTATTTGAATATTAGAAAGCTTCCCACCGTCCTCCCAACCAATGGAGAATGTGAAGGATCATTCTCAACTCTTTCATTAGCGGTGACAGATTGCTTGGATTGCCCATTAGGAGCATTTATGAAATCGCGCATATCCACCTAAAAGCACGCTCACCAAATATCAGAATCATGATCAAGCGTACAAAATGATAACTACTAGAAACTCAGTATGACGGAAAAATATCAGACAAAAATATTCTTTATGTAAGAACTCGAGTTATTCACTATCATATGCTAAGAGTTAAATTCCAAGTGGCCAGCTGCTTGTGGATATATTCTGTCATAATAATCCAGTGTCGAAATTGCCAGGAGATCCATCATACAACTATAACTTTTAGTATACTTAGAAGTTGCTATTATCATTCAACAATTGAGCACAAGTTTACTAGTTAGAAGTCAACCAAGCAAAAGTGCAAGTATTAACATTTGAGGGTGGCTGGTGCTACTTGCTTTATACTTTCAATGTCGAGATTCAATTCAAAAGAGTAATCCAGGGCAACCTAGCAATCATTTGAAAACTCATATATCAACCAAGCTAGTGCTGAAGAAGTGGATACTACTGCCAGTTATATATTGCCCAGCAAACTCTACTCATTTCATAAATGAGAAATGAGTTAAACATTAGACTAAAGAATGGAGTTGCCCAATTGTCAATATTTCTGGCAATAGTAGACACTTATTTTATATTTTGTTTTATTATTTTGGTAAAAAGGAAATTTCATTTGAAAAAACAAACAGCAATATAGTAAAATGCTCTTGTTGCAAAATGCAACCAAAATAGGCTTAGTTGCAAGAACCACACCCATCAAATTTTATGCTCTGCATGTTAGCAAACAAAAGAGGGCCTATCCCACTCAGAGAGACAACACATGCTCTTTCTTCTTCTTGGACATGTGCCTTAAACAAAAAATCAACTACTTTGTTTGCTTCTCTAAAACAGTGATGGGCTTCGTTATAGAGAGAGAACAGATTTCTATCCCAAAGTGACGTATGTTAGCATCATATTACATTTTTAGTCCCTCCACAACAATTGAGAGCTCAGCTAGAAAGATTGTTCCAACGCCCTTCATTGCAAAACCACAAACCAATGAAAAAGGTAATCCCAAATAACACTTCCAATACCTATATTTACCAGGTTTCCATTTCACAATGAAAGTCTGAGAGGGTTTCATTGTCTCTGTTGTAGAGGAAAGAAAGAAAAACTCATAGGCCCTTCCTCAACAAACAGAAGAGCAGAATTGCAGTTAAACATTTTATTTTGAAACAAAAAGTCATTCCTCCCTTTCCAAATTGCCCAACAGTAGTTTCAGACCCAGTCGGAGCAAGTTGTATAATTTCCATCCAGGTTGCTAAAGATCAACTAAATGGGATTGACCTTGGTGCATTCTTGAAGTAGGAGGGGTAAGGACACATTGAACTCATTGCAGATGGGGCATATTTAACTATTTTTCGTTGAATTTTATCTTTAGAGAGGTGAGCCTTGTTAGCTAGAAGCTGAATAATGGTCTGAATTGCAAAGAAGGATGTACGAGAGAGCAGATACTGGGATTCCTAGAGAGTATAATATAATAGATGGCTGAACTTGCACCAGCAAAGACTCACATCACCACGTCAGTAACAAAATCAACCTTCAGCTAAGACAGGAAGGTCATCTTCCAATTGACAAGAATTATTGCACTAGATTTTTTATGGGCTTTGGACTGCAAGGTTTGGTGGAAGTCCTGAGGGAAGGGGATTGGGGGGTTGTTGACTCCTAGGAAAGAGGATGGTTTTGGCTCCCTTCATATGAATCTTTATTTAAAGCCGCTTCCTTGTTTGTTTTGTTCACTAGAGTTTTATTCAGAAAAATAAAGCATTTTGGTTGTTGAGGATACACTCCTGCACAGCAAAGGGACGATAAGTGCCAAAAGAAGACTTTCCCATCATCAGTGCGATGTTGAGTTTCCGGTGATCGCTGATGAAACAGTCATTTTGAGTATACCCTCCAGGAACCCCAGTCACTACTCCCTCTATTTACATTTTTTTCTCTTTAGTACTCACTTTTTCAAAAGTACAGAATTACTAGTGAAATTCCCTCCTTTAGAGGGAGAAAAGAAGGACCATAACTAAATATTGGCCTTCATACAGAGCAAAGTATAAACACAAGACAGTAATCAACAGATCCAATAAAGAATAAGAACAACTAACAATGCCAATAAATCACCAGTACAACTAACTTAACTAGCTAGTCGCTGTTCCACATTTGGCTCTTAAATCACAAACTAATACTAATCATGGTCACCCGCAACTTTAAATCATCCAAGCACTTATTGGCCAAAACATGTTTTCATTAGTTAGTTTATGCCCAATTAGTCCATAATAAGCACAAAATATGTTAACAACACCCGTAGTTAAATGTATATGGGAAACAAATTCATGTACAGGGAGACAATTTACAAAGGAAAAAATAAATATGGTAGGGGGAATGCCACTAAATAAAATTGAAGGCCAGGTGACAGATAAAAAAGGAAGCAGGCACAAAATGAGAACAAACAGAAAAAATTGAGTATCTATAATCAAATCATAAAGAAATTAAGAGAAACATAGGCAGAACAAGGGTAATTTACATTCGTAAACTTGTCTCAGAGAATAAATTTCAGTAAATGTCAATAACTGTTCCAGGGCCCACCTGCATTGATCTCAATAATGCTCTTAAATCAGCATTCTCTGCTATCAGTTCTTGATTTTTCGCCTCATAAGCATCCACCTTTCATAAAAAAGAAAAAAAAAGTTTAAGAGATGAGGGAGTTCAAAATACAAAAGCCTGTGAAGATGAAGTGACAGCATATCAAGCTACATACTATCTTTTTATAGAAGTCATTGTCTGTCTTTTTTCCATTCCACGTTCCACGTTGTCGCCCTTCTTTCTGTTTTACAGACATCAAAGATACCAAATTACCATGACATAGAAAAACTGGTATGCAGATTGAAACTATTACTCAGATAATTTATACCTGAAGTAAATTCATTATTTCCATGCCTGACCTAGATTCTTTTTTCTTTTCCATCAATACTTGGTTTAGTTTCTCCTGCAAATAGAACATATAAGGCCTTCATTTAAAATCTAACGTCTAGTCAACTCATGTGAGCAAGGTAGTAATTGTTCATTGGTAAAGCTCCTATAACATAAGCACCAATCACTAAATATCATTCTTCTTTGAAATAAAAGAAATGCTACCTGCAACTTTATGTATTCCTTTTCTTTCTTCTTCATCTCATGCATTTGTTGAGTCCTTACTTGCTTTGTCAGCATTAAGATTTTATGTTAATGACAGTCAGAACTTGACCAACATAAGGTGGTGGTTACACAATGCAGCAAAAAACAGCATAGAACCAGTTTCTAACCTGATTACCAATAACCATTCTTTGAAATTCATCACGCTCCTGCTGTAGCTTCTCATTTTGGGCCTTGAGAGCTGCTGTGTTTTTTGCTTCCTAAACAGGGAGACTTTGTTCAGAATTAACAAAAAGAACAACATAAGCAAGTACAATTACTTTGTAAAATAGGGAATTCTTAATGTTGGCGTGCTCGATACATTTTGTTTTTCACTTTATATACAATAATTTAATCTACAATTAATATAAAATATTTTTAATCATCTTACAGTTCTAGTAATTGTTGCAATCTCCCTATCTTTTGATTGTAATTGTCCTTCTAGCCTCTCAACTTTGGCCTCCAATCTTGATATGTCAGATAATAATCTATGACATCAATAATATAGAGGGGAAAAAATGAGCCCAGTCAGCAACCTTGTAAAGACAAATTAGCAGGGGGAGGGTCTAATGCTGGTTGGCAACTGCCACAATAAAAGTGAATCCCGAGACTTGTCTGAAATCTCATTGCAATACTGTGGACCAATAAATGTGAATAGTATAAACATTTAGCATTCTCTTAATCAATATGCATGAAGTTAATGCAGTATATTACTTAAAAGGAGAATAAATAGAACACAAAATAGGAACACACATAAATTAGGAAAGTAAATACCAATGAAGAAAATATATATTGAAGTTGAATGTCAGATATAGATTGAAATATAAAGCAACTGAAACTATATTCATAAAAAAATAGTACGGAAGTAGCCTGGCAATTAAGCTGCATTACATACCAACAAATCAACAACCGAAACTAGAAAGCCACCCTAAAACTTATACCAAGATTTGAGCATCTAAGAACCAAAAGGCCAAAATGAATAAATATAAGAAGATCAAGTGAAAGATCACCGCTGTCTTTGTTCATTAGCTGACTCTCTGAATTCAACATCCCGCTGTCTCTGCTGAAGCAAGAAGTAAATACAATTGCAAGTCCGAGCAATTGAGACCTACCAAATGAAAATACATACATTAAAGAAAACTAAAAATCTCTCCCTTTCTTGTTCCCAGAGTATAATCAACAGTATCATAGATCAATTCTCACTGGGTCATTTGCGAAAAGATCCAGAGAAGCTGGAAATCCAAATGTAACGATAGACTGGTTCAAGTACTTGGCGCAATGCTCCAAATTATCGGCATCAGCAAACGTGTACTCTCTAGAGAACACAAAAGACGAAATGTGTGCAAAACGAGCGCGCGCGCACAAACACAATGTAAGATGATTTGAGAAATCGAAAAACCCAAAACCCCCGGGATCATAAGATGTTAGTCAATTGAAGAGAAAACTCACCCGATTGCGTGAGAAGATGACTGCGAAGAAACAGAAAAAGAGAGCGAAGGGCGTATTAGAACGAGCGAGAGAGAGAGAGATGATAAAGTGGTAAACGAGGGCACGAGATTACCCGAAGATCGGAGTCTCCATCAGTGGCTGGCATTGTAGTGTTGAGAGCTTCGTCTTCGTCTTCGTCTTCGTCTTCGTCGTCGTGTTCTTCCTTCAGAAAACAAAGCAACGAAATGAAGGAAATGGAGTCTTGTGACTGAACAATGGGTTCGATGGATCTAAACTATCTAAGCGGTGGGGAAATTTGAAAAAATGAAAAAAAAAAACAAAAAA